>JAZHGK010005400.1:0-22389 GCA_037855215.1 Waitea zeae
CATCCCGTCGGCTGACCCGCCAGAACTGCACAATCAGCGCTCAATGGAGCCATCAGGGGCACACATTACTCAATGGGTCCACTTGGAATTCCCAGAACCTGTGTGTATCAGTCATGAATTTGGAGACCACAATAAAATTAGCAAAGGTTGGTATCATTTTATGAACTCCAGCTTTTCTGGACCAATGTCGGTACTGCCGCAGCAGCCATGAAACCCTATAAGACATGCACCCGCTAATACAGTTGAAAATCAATAGTCTCCTATCGCGTCAATTCCAGAACAAGACAGCATTTTGGCACGGATGTGCTTTAAGTACAGAAATAGACTCAGAAGAGACCTGAGTCAACACATGTTCAGCGGGTGAGGGACAGAAGGCAAGCGTGCTATGACGCACGTGCGGACCGGCCCTCCGCCTTGGAGACAAGCCCAAATTTCCGTGGTGCAAGGGACACCTTCCCTCTGCGGCCTGTCCGTTGACTACTCGGACACTCCCTCTTTCTTGTACCGCTTGCCTTCTCACCACTCGTCCGCCAAGGGGGTTTCGCCATGCCGGCGCTCCCACACCTAACGTTCGGCGGCGGGCTGCCTTTGGGTCCACAAGTCTCTACACGCGAGGCTATCGGTATCGGCGTTGCGGTCTCGGGGAATGTGCTAATCTCACTAGCACTCAACCTACAGAAGCTTGCGCATGCGCGGTTAGCACAGCAGCGTGAAGGATTATCGAATGCGAATAGCAACGGAAGTAGGGCCCGAGATGATGGAGCAGTAGAGGAGAATGTACCTCTTCTGTCTTCACCTCGCAGTCCCGGAACTCCAACGCACCCAGAACGCTCAGGGCAGAGTGCAGCACGCAAGAACTATGGTGCAGCATCTCCTCCGAAACGTGGTTTGCTCCGCCGTTTAAGTTCGTGGAAGGTCCGAGTGAGGGGGAGGCGGAACTCGCAGACAGCCAACCTACATATCGACGTCGCAGCTCCTATCGGACAGGAGCTGCCCAGAATAGAAACTCCGAGGAGCGAGGGCAGTGACAGCAGTAATGGCCAGGAGTCTGACTACTTGAAGTCGAAGCTATGGTGCGTCTTCGTGGTATGGCTACTGAAACTGTAGTTGACAGAGAGTCTTATCTAAGGTGGCTTGGCTATTTCCTTATGAATTTGGGCGAGCTTGGGAATTTCACATCTTATGCTTTTGCACCAGCATCCCTTGTTGCACCTTTAGGCACCGTAAGCTTTGATCATTGTCCACTTTTTTGTTGTGTGTGAACGTCTTTGCAGTTTGCTATTATTGCTAATTGCTTGTTTGCACCTCTGCTTCTTGGAGAAAGGTTTCGAAAGGTGGGCCCTATATCAACTTATTTGTCGCAATGTCTTCAACCTTTTCAATTTTAGCTTGACGTTCTAGGGATTTTGGTAGCAACCATTGGCGCTGTTACTGTCGTTCTTTCCTCAAATGCCTCCGATACCAAACTGGATCCACATGCGTTGCTTAAGGCCATTGTTGCTCCTCCTTTCTTAGCATACGCCATCATATACGTCGTCGCTGGTACGACACTTGCTGGTTTGAGTGAACGCAGCCCTGGAGGAAACGCCGGAAGGCGTACTTTTGCCTGGGTCTGCGTTGACGTTGGGCTGTGTGCTATTTTTGGTGTGTCCTCACGTTTATGTTGTTTTGCTTTACTCAACGCTATTTGGTGTTAGGCGGCTTTACGGTCTTGTCCACAAAAAGTGTTTCCACTCTGCTCGCGGACCAGGGACTGCGTACATTCACCTACTGGGTTACATACCCTTTGATCGTGGTACTTGCAAGCACCGGGATCGGTCAAATTCGATATCTCAATCGCGCGCTAATGCGCTTTGACTCGAAGGTACCTCTCTCATTCTTTCGAGTTAATAATAGACTGTCTCGCTTACGATAATCTCCTTGTTGTTTGGCCTTTCAGCTTGTTATCCCAACCCAGTTCGTCTTCTTTAACCTGTCGGCCATCATTGGATCCGCGTTGCTTTACGGCGACTTCCGGAAGGCGTCCTTCCACCAAATGGTTACCTTTTTGTACGGTTGTGCTGCGACATTTGCGGGCGTGTTCATCATCGCGTGGACGCCGAGCCCGGGTGGCGAGTGCGACGATGCTCACACGGACTCAAACGCAGAGCAGGATGATTGGGAACATCCGTCATTGCCGGAGCGGGGGGTGATCGACCCTGCGAATCTGGGTTCTGTTGGTCGGCGGGGACGCGCAACACTCATTGTGCCCCCACGCGCGGTGCCCACCGTGCGTAACAAACAGAGCGTGGTCAGTCTCGTCGGGATATCTCCGGCCCAGGTATGTGTCTCGCATGATGATATGAAAGTGGTGTGGTTGTTGACAACAACCCTCTTCGTTCTTGTTCGCTCCACGAACACACATTGTAGCGCCTGTTGCTAGTGCACACTCCACCTGCAAGAGAGGGGACGCAGGGTGGCGAACATGACTGAAGAGTCTAGACCAACGCGGTATGAGATGTTTGGACATAAGGAAACAATCTAATGAATTTAGGGATATTTCTTATATACCAGTACAACATAATTTATTCGTTCTTCCCATGTAATTAGTTTTAACGACGACTGTTGACGCCAGTGGTGCATGTTTGTTCTGTTGCTGTTCTGTGGGCTTTGAAATCTCCACTACCCCTGAATGACGAGGGATGACGCGATGACGTCAAGCGTTCCGGTTTTCCTCTTCAAGGCCGAGTCCCCTCTTGATCGCTCGCATTCACCGTACACTCTTCCCCCTCCTCCTCCTCGTCCGCCCTCTTTCTCGCTTATTCTTCTTGTTTCTGTCTTGTTTTGCTATCTTAGACCGCACTTGCTATCATGCCGTCCGGTGTTACCGTCGTCGACGCGTTCAAGAGTGCGTTTCTTATCCGACTTCTCTAACCATGTTTTGTCATCCTCGTCGTCATCAGTGCATGATCGGCGGCATTCCTTTCTCTACACGTTGTTTTACTCACCATAACTTCTTACAGACCTCATCCGCCATGGTAAAAACCACGTAGCCAGTAAACAGCAAGTTCCCGAAGTTACCTCGGATACTTCTCCATCAACCGACTACTCCTCCCGCACCACAAGATCCACGCAGTCGTCTACCAAGCATCAGCAGTCTCCCGTATCATCAACATCACCCACAACAGCCACCTCCGTATCCTCGCAACAACCCATGAAGAAGGAGCAAGTGAGAGAGCAGGCCGTCGCACAGAACGTGCCCGCCGCTGCCGTGGCCAACGGCGCGAAGACCGAGGACTACACGAAGCAGGTCGAGGCCATCGTTCAGGAGGAACGCGAATCCAAGAACAAGATGCCGGTGTACAAGGGGCTCGAGAACTACAAGCTGCTCGATAAGATGGGAGAGTAAGTCCCGTTGACATTACCTGCATCCTTCATACAGGGGTTGCTTACGTGCCTTTCCTGGTTCAGCGGCGCCTTCTCCAACGTGTACAAGGCGCTTGATTTGACTACCCGGCAAAAAGTCGCCAGTACGCTCACGTTTTGTTTTATGTTTGGGCGTCGCTCATATGTGTGCTTTTAGTCAAGGTTGTGCGCAAGTATGAGCTTAGCGCATCACAGGTTAGGCCTTTTTCTAATCTAACATTTGCCGCTACACTCTTACCTATCCAATTCACCTAATCCCTATATTCACTTCTGCGCGCGGCTTTGAACGAGTAGGCTGGAGACAAGCACTTGAACCCACAGTTCAAAAAGAAGCCGCGCGTTACAGAGGTGCAGTCCATTCTTCCTGGGCGCCCCCATTCTTGTTTTCTCACACGTTCTCTGTGTTGGTTCGGACCCTAATTGCCTACTTTTACACAGCGCGCAAACATCCTCAAAGGCAAGCTTTCGTTCCCTTATCTTAACGTGTTTTAAGATCAAGTCTGATCAAGCTTGTCACTCACAGAGGTCCAAATCATGCGTGCGATCAACCACCCTGGAATTGTACGCCTTCTGCACTTCTCAGAATCGTCCGAATTCTACTTCTTGGTTCTTGAACGTCAGTCATGTGCTATCACTATGTGCTTTCGTGTGCTGACCCCAACCTTGTTTTGTCCTCCGCAGTTTGCGAAGGTGGCGAGCTATTCCATCAAATCGTGAAGTTGACCTACTTCAGCGAGAACTTGGCGAGGCATGTCATCCTTCAAGTCGCCCAAGGGATTCGCTACCTTCACGAAGAAGCGGGTGTCGTCCATCGGTAAGTCCATCGTCCGATTTTGCTTGATCTTCAAACTGGGCATATCATTTACTCGGATCACAATAGCGATATCAAGCCCGAAAACCTCTTGTTCGACCGTATCCCAATCATCCCTTCAAAGCAGCCACAACAACGGCCGTACGATGAGGAGAAGGAGGACGAGGGTGAATTTATCCCTGGCGTCGGTGGAGGTGGTATCGGCAGGGTCAAGATCGCCGACTTTGGCCTCTCAAAGGTTATTTGGGACGAACAAACTATGACACCTTGCGGCACTGTTGGTTACACTGCTCCAGAGATCGTCAAGGACGAGCGCTACAGCAAGTCTGTGGACATGTGGGCTTTGGGCTGCGTCCTCTACACCCTCCTCTGTGGCTTCCCACCTTTCTACGACGAGAGTATAAACGTCTTGACTGAAAAGGTCGCGCGTGGTCACTATACTTTCCTTAGTCCGTGGTGGGACGACATTAGTGCATCGTGTAAGTCGCGATTCTACCGCATCGTTTTTTTTTTTTTTTGTCGTATACTTACCCATGTGAATAGCCAAGGACCTGATCACCCATCTGCTCTGTGTCGACCCCAACCAACGTTACACGATCGACGAGTTCCTCGCACACCCATGGTGCACCGCTGCTCCCGCGCCACCGCCACCTCCGACACCAGCCGCCCAACCTCTTGACTCTCCTCTCTTACACGACCACTTCCGCCGTGGCGCCCGCGACGGCCGTTCTCCGGGGCTCGCGGTCCTCAAGGAGGCGTTTGACGTTACGTATGCTGTGCACCGCATGGAAGAGGAGGGCCCTCGCCGGCGCGCAGTCGGTGCAGGTGGTCGTGGGCTGCTGGGAGAGCTCAACGAGGACGACGAAGAAGCGGACGAGAGCATCGTTGACGATGCGCGGCGTAGACGTGGCGAGAAAGAGTCCAGCCATCGCAAAACTGGGTCCAACGCATCTGCCGCATCTGCCACATCAGCTTCATCAAGCACCCGCAGTCGCGGACGCAGTGCCGACCCTGGACGCAATGGTCACGTCCACTCGCGCACGCTTGATGCAGGGCGCGCCGGACAGCGGGACCGTGGGAGCCGCCATCAACCCTTTGAACTCGACATGGATGGTGCGACGCTCCTCGGTCGTCGCCACAAACGTGGTGCCGCGCCCATTGAGAGCAGCCCACTCGCTCGTCAGCCCGTCCAGCAGGCGCCTGACTTTGTCGACGCCCCGCAGAGCCCCATGCGCATGTAGACGGTCTGTATAGTTCTCCATGTGCCTGGCCTCACGCAAGACAGCGGGTTTGCTTTGATAGCCTTGGCATAGAAGCCTCATCTTCTCTCTTGCTTCATTCTTATTCCGTTTTTACTCTGTTCTATTGACTTTGGCGTTGTTCTTGTATATATTTCGCATTTGTACGTTGTATGACTGGCGCAATGAAATTGCACATACATAGTGTATACTGCATTACAGCAAACGATCTACGCAAACACAAAAAAAAGAGCTAAATCTCGAAATCTGTGAGCTAGATTTTGGTTGACGCACGTGATGTTAACGCCGCTGCGATGCTGATCAAGCGCTGACTAAGTATAGTTCAGACGTCGCTGATACTCCGAGCACCTTGCTTCCACTTTGCCACCATCAGCATGATCTTCCGGTCGCCAGGGAAGGACGATAGCTGTGCATACGACAGGGTGCACACAGAGAACCATTCCTTTTTTCCGATTTGGACTTGCCCATCACCTTCGCCTATCACTGCTTATGGCCTTCACTTCGCCGCATAGACTTCTCTACCCTATTGGCTTTCTCAAATCTTTCCCTGCCGTCATCGATTGAACACACACATGCTTTCAAATTCTTCCACAGTCTGATGCCAAAGCTCAGGGTCAACTCATCAACCGAGTGAGCTCTCCATCGCCCAATCCGTCCAGGAGGAACTCGTCCTCTCTTCCATCCTCCGTCATCATGCGCTCTCACAAACACCTTTTCGCTCTCCCTGTTCGACTCGCCCTTTTACTTTTACTTTTTTACCTTTCAGTGCCGGCGCTCGCAAAGAAGGAAAACAGGACAATCGATGACAACGACAAAATAGGCTTGGCGACACACAACCCCCCTTTGTATCAGCCGTATGACATGTGGAATTTTGGCCCCGATTGCACAGTCTGCCTGGCCAAGTTGGACCGCAGCAAAACTTATAACGGAACCTGGCATGATACGACTGCGTATAACTTAGTAGATCCTCCCAAAAACGTCACGCTAACGTTCAATGGTGCGTTGCTCTTCAAAAAAGCAACTTGGGGTCTGAGAAACTGACCGTGTCGTTTACAAACGCAGGAACTGCCTTATACGTCTTTGCTGCCGTTCCTAACAACGTGGGTTGGGGAGACATCACACATATGTACCTCAGCTTCATACTCGACGGCAAACCACTCGACCCGTACACCCATGACCCCGAAAACAGACCAGATATCGATTACCAAAGATCCGTGTACAACAACAGCGCCCTCCCGAACGGTCAACACACCTTTGTCATCACTCCAATGCCTATAGGCAAAGCGCCGACTTCTTTTTTCTTTGATTACGCTACCTACACGTGAGTTCACTTGGCTCTCAGCTGCAGCTTTACTAAGATTACTGAAACGCAATAGTTACGACGACGGTGTAGACGACACAACATCCAGTCTATCCTCGACGGCAACATCCTCTACAACGTCAACCGCGTCCACAAACAATGATCATCCTAGTACTAACGTCGGTGCCATCGCAGGCGGCGTCGCCGGGGGTGTCGTTGCGCTCCTTTTGGCCGCGCTGGGTGCCTTCTTCTGTATACGCCGCAGGCGTGGATCACCACAGAATCATGGCATCAAGGAGAAGTCCTTCAATCTAGACGGCGGTGACGTCGAACATCTTGCGCATGGACGGCAGCCGGCAGCTGGCAGCCTTCCTTCGGCGAATCCTGGCATCGCCACTCCCAACTTGCGGAATAACGGAGTTGTCCCGAGCTACGGTCTGTCTGAGCATCGCTACACTCCACTTGCTACCGAATCCGACTCACATCTACACACAGGCTCGCCAGCAGATGCCACTCTGTACGCTGGTAATATTGGCGCAACCTATCATTCATCAAAATCTGCCGCGCGTCAAGCCGCACTTGAGAGCCGAATCGTTGACCTCACGCGGGCACAGCCATCATTATACTCCCCGACAGTGGGTGATGGCGATACATCTGTGCTTGAGGAGGTCAACGCTCTCAGACAAGAGGTTGAGAGACTACGTGCGCAAAACGCACCGCCGGCGTATTACGGGAATTCACCAACAACCAGTGGCGAAGAGGCGGTTGGTCAGACGGCTGCAGGAAATGAAAGAGCTTGGGACGCCTCAAACGACACCACAGTACAAAGGCAAGTAGTGCCACACGGGCAAAGGCCATCGGGAAAGAAACATATCGTAAACGGCAGCAGGTAATAACGCCAGTTGGATCTTGGGGTAAATCTTTTCTTTGGTCAGCTGTGACGATGTACAAGTATGACATCTTGATTGCGGTCTGGGATAGTCACTATTGACTACCAAATCTAGTGACGCGCTAACGGAGTGCAATCATTATTCATATAATTATCAGTTTTATACCCTTCTTTTGTAAGTTATGTGTGCTAGTTTTTCTGCTATAAATTTGGATCAGTATACTGGTTGGTTCTGACAGATAGCGAAGAAGTGACTGGACGTGCAACTGTGGACTCTAAAGAAAGAGCTTGGGACGCCTCTGGCAATGTCCCATACAGGAGCAAGTAGTCTCAGATGAGGAAAAACCATCGCAAAAGTGATGTGCTACAAACGGTCGTAAAGAGCGATACCTTAAATATTGGAACGAAGGCTTTTGTTAAACACAGAGTAATAGACAAATATAATATATTTATTTGAGTTCTGGGATGGTCGCTGCTTCCTACCAGCCCCAGCGGCGTGCCAAGGGCATTCGATTCATGTTTATGTAATACGCTTATTGGGATCGTCCTTTTTTTTTAAAAAAAAAAGAAAAACTATGTGCATTAAGATTTACATTGTAGTTTCGGACTAGTACATAGTCCTATTAATATTTAATGAAGCATAGGTGGTAAGCTAGCTATGTTCTCGGCGAAACAAAGAATGTACTGTTATACAGTCTATTAACATCGTACACGACACAATCAGCACAAGCGGGACAGATGATCATAGTCCATTCGGCGGAGAAGCTGATGCATTGGGAGGAGTCGGACTATCTCCTTCAGCGCTGGAAGCGCTCCAGCGCGCTCCCCAACGGTGGAAGAACCACAACAGCCACGTTGGCCGCATTGTTGGATTAGGGACCGCATCAGGTTCTTCCTCCTCGTCGTAGATATAGGGCACGACTCGCGGAAGGCCTATCTCTTCTGACGCCTCTGCTTCTGTCCGGCCAAGTGCGTCGACCAGCTGACGTCGACCGTTGAGCCCGATTTGAAGGCGGTCGAAGTGACCGTGCGCGTTACTTTCACGAACACGGCGGCCTGCCCCGAACACACGCTCGCGAAGCGCAAACACCTTGAGACGTGGAGCAGATGCCGTTGCCCAGAGTTCGTTGATCCGGAACTGTGACGATTCGTATGAGAGCGCCCTCGCTTCTTGAGTCGCACTTTCGATCCGAGCTTTCTCACGTTCAAGCTCGGCTACGACCCGAAGACGCTGATCAATCGTTTGGGAGGATTGCTCGTGTATTTGATGCTCTGATCCAAGCTTGGCATTGGTCTCGGCGAGTGAACTCGCAAAAATCTTGAATAATTAAATTAATTTATGTGGATTGTGACGAATAAGATCCGAGCTTACCTGAAGGCAGTTAAGAACGTTTTCGAGGTGCCTCTCACGTCTCCACATGACCAAAAGATGTCCGCAAAGCTCAACGTCGATACGTAGCCGGTCTACGGGCAAAACACGTATGCCTTCGAGGTCGGCTACATCACCAAAACTGTGCCTCCTGACATTCATTTGATTTAATGCATTTTAAATGAATTGAAGCTTAAGCGTACCTTCGTAATCCAAATTGTTGATGGGATCTCCCCAAAACCCCTTGCTCCACAGCAGAGACGGAGGCGGTATCAGTAACGCTTCGAGAACTCTCCGCAGTATTGGATTGCTCTCGACTCAGGCCACTAGCGCGTAGTTTTTTATGTCTTGGGTCGTCATCGTCAAGGATTTCGCGAGCACTAACTGGATCAGACCAGCTTGATATCCTACTTTGATATCCAAGTCGGATTTGGTTGAAATCGGAAAAATATTGCTTCTCCTTATCTTCCATGTGTTGTAGGTCTTGGCCGCCTGATATCCAGAAGCGTTGGACTCATAATGAGCATAACGTAATTTTGAGAGATCAAAAAACGTACGGGTAGGTGAAGTTTGAGCGCTGCCTACCCCTGCATCACTGTCGGACACAACCACGCTCGGAATTTCTAATGGAGCAGACAAGAAAGCAGGTGGCCCTAGATCACCTGGTCTGGTTGTCTGATCTATGCTTTGTTTCTTACGGTGCAACCTAATAATTGTGTTTAGTGAGGTAAAGGGGGTAGAAAGTACGAGCGTCCTTACCCAGCCCATGACTCGATCTTTTTCTGTACTCGACCTGACCAGGGAAGCCCATTAACAAAGTCACTCTCCTCATCCGTGGATTTTGGATCCGTCCCACGTTCGCGGCGTTCACGATCCTCCACATCACCCTCACCATCGCTGCGCATGTGTTCTTTCCGTTTCCGCTCGATGTAGCTCGTTCGCCCCGTCCATAACCAACGCAAGCTCGGCGCACCCTCTTTACCGACAGACAAAACTGCCTTGATGAGGGCACTGAGATCCATGGTGGGTGCAAACAGATCCTGCGTATTGTGTGGTACCCCATCCGCCGTATCTGCAGTAGAAGCCGCGCGCAGATCCGTCGTGAGGTCGTCGAGCTTGTTCAAAAGCACTTTATGGACTTTGTAGGCATCACTCTGCCGACTCTTTTCATACGCATTGTCTAGAGAGTGGAGAATGTGACGGCTTATAGGTATAAGTTCATATGGCGAGCTTGTTCCAGGATCTGGCGACCCCTTTCCGCTATGGTAAAAAGCATATACAGCGGCGCCAAGAACATGTGGCTCTAAAAAGGGGTCTTTGGGCAGGAGCTGTAACATGAAGGGTTGTAGCGCAAGAAATTGCCAACTTAATGAGAATGACATACGTGGTTGTAACCCACTATATGAAGTTTGTTACGAATCGTTAACACAAGGCTGAGCAGAGCAGCAATCATTGTTGGGTCTGCAATACGCTCGGTCGGCTAGTTGCATTTGTTGTCAGCACACTCAGCTACTGCAACAAAAAAATGGGAAACCATCTCACTTCCAGTTTCAATTCGGGCTCCCCTATTTCAATGATCCATCTCTGGACACCATCAACTGTCACATCGCAAAGGAGTCCATTCCGCTCTTCCGGGTGCATATCGAAGAACCCAAAGAGAGCTAGTCCCGCCTGGACTAGCTTCACCAGCTCAAGAACTATGAGTCCGAAAGTATCTGGATTGCGTATCTTTTCTGGGAGTTGATACATTTGAATAAAACGGTCCTTTGTCGTCTCGCTGTGTGACAAAGCGAGGATGTTAATACACCAGATCAACACATTACAGCTGTACTTACCTTGGCTCCTCTAGAGTAAGCGCGCTGCGTCCACTGCATCCCATACGCAACAGGTTTATATTTACGTACAATTGTTCGCGAATTTCCATGAAATTCCCAGTGGGGATGTGAACAATGGTGTAGTCTGAGCGGAAGTTGGCTAGTGACGTGCACATTATAGTCCCATCGTCTGTCTTATATATTTGATTTAGTCAGGAAGTAACATTTCTCGCTCAAAATACGTACTTCTCTTGGACGAGCACCATCACGGCGAAGATCGTGGATCCCTTTCTCCCACTCAGCGTCAGCTTCCTGCTTGGATAGACTTGAGATAGGACTCAAAGCAGTAACTGCTATCTGTGAGTGAGAAACAGTGAGAAACCTAGCTATCGAGCACTGCTAGACACACTTTATGAGACGGGTCCCCGGTAAACACGACCAATACCGTGACACGACGTGTACGCTCGACAATCCTAAAAGTATACACGAGTTAAGTTTTTGTCAAAGAGAACTAACAAGTGTACAAACCATTTCTCAACAGCATACATCTGATAGCCAGTGATCTCTTGATGCTCCTTCACCACCTCGAATCGGCATCCAGACGTAAACCAATGTGACGCATTCCAAGGGTTCGGTTCGGGATCAAGAGAAATGGCGGGTACAGACATATGCCGAGATCTTGAAAGACGAGAGTTCGCATGTATCTTCACACGAGCTGCCCTAGAGGTGTAATTTGCAGAGCGAGGGAGTCGAGGCGCCCTCACTGTGGGCATGTACAAAAGCTTTCGCGGATACGGCACATGGGAATCAGAGCTAAGCGTAGACATAATGACAGACGGTCCAGGTGAAGAGGGCTGCGATGAGAATGGGGTGTTTATTACATTGGTGGATATTGGCGGGAGCAGGAGCGAATGTTGCGCTTTGAGTGCGAGCGACTGAGAGTACATGGCCATTGCTGTAATAGGATAGTTGAGTACCCCGAGTTCCATGAATCACGGGTGACTAGTGTGGGGACGAAATAAGCGCCAGTCTGGTGACTTCAGCCTCTTTTCCTTTTCCGACTCAGTCACCCTCACGTTCTGAACACCATGGTCACATTTATGTTTTGTCTTCTTCTTCTAGCTCCAAATTTAACGCATTGCAACGGACTCAGGCTTCAACCCCTGGCTTGAACATGATTTTATGGTTAATGACGTTCATAAGCGCTTCCAACGGCCGAGAGCTACTTCGAAAATTGCCCAATACCCAGACCATAGTACTACAATGCGCTCTATAGCGTCTTCATTCAAGCTCGGGACTTGAACTTGACGCATGATGTCGGACTTTTGGACTTTCTTCCGATGCTGAGTTGTAAGCTGTGCATCTAAGCAGCACCTTTGAAGTGGGCAAAGGGTGGAACATCCTACTTATCCAACCCAATGCCCAAGCCCCCAACCCTGACACATCCTACTCCTTCCCCTTGATTTTCTCTATTTAAGACGACATGCTTTCGAACGGCCACACCACAAGATTTTTTGCCTCGTAACTTTCTTCAAACGCCACGCCTCTTTCTCAGCGCTACTATGGCTTTACCTCGTGAAGAGTATTGTTTCATGCTCCAGCTTGCCAATGAAGCATGTCGATCGTCTGGTAAAATCTTCTAACCTACTTTGTCTATATTTGCCCTCACCTTTCTGAAAGATGCGATTAATTATGCTACTTTGTTGGTCGAAACTGTCGAACAGGGCCTTACTGAGCATGAAAAAAGGCACCTGGTTATAGCATTCAAAAGCGTGCTAGACGAGAATCGGAAATCGAGGCTCATCCTACATCAGATGAAGAATTCTTTTACTTCGCCATGTCGACACTATTTGCTATGCACCCTCGAACAACGTCGGGTTGAGAGTCAGATGCACGACGTTTGTACCCAGGCTATCGCCGCGAGTCAGAAACTTTTGTCGGCTGTCACTTCCAACGAAGATTTAGTATTTTGCCACAAGTTGTACGTCGTCTAAACATATGTCTTATTGAACTTCCCGTATAAATATTTTCTTAGAATGGGCGATTATCATCGATACCTTGTCGAAACCTGCGACGTCGACTCTGTCAAGAGACAAAATCACGCGAGCGCTTCACTTCAAGCATATCGAGCGGCTTACGCGATTGCATCAGAGCATTTTAATCCAGCACATCCCACTCGTCTTGGTCTCGCCCTTAACTTCACTGTATACTTCTACGACGTAGAGAAAAGCCCGCTTCGGGCTATCCATTTCGCAAAGCATGTTTTTGATGAAGCGATCACTAGCGATAGTGACGAGAACTGCCAAATAGGAACTGACACTTGGACCGACAGCTTGTCTGTCCTCCGTGTAATCAAAGACAACCTTGTTTGGTGGACTCAGCTTCACCAGGATGATGGGCTGTATAAATCAAGCAGATAGGCTATTCGAACTACTTTCTAGTTATTGATTTGTGCTACTCACCCAAAGTCAAATATTACAACGAAACATGTAACCTCTTTGGAATTCATACAACTCGCTAGGCTTTGAGCTATTGGTGTATATAACTTAAAATTCCTCGGTATATTTTCAGACTTCAGCTCAAGCAACGCCCTAAGTAACGTGATATATCATCTGAATTGCTCCGAAAAACGGATGGTTGTATACATCAGCATATGGTCATGCTATCAAACGAAAGCTAGCCTTCCAGGCTTAATTGAATTTTAGGGGATTCGTGGAACATCCAGTGTTCTTCCCTCGCGAGAACTCAAATGTGCAAGTTCAATCATCTCGATCACCGAGGCCGCCTGGTCCCACTGGATCGCGGGGGTAGTCCCATGTCTGATCGCAGAAGCAAGGTCTTTGAACAAGGATACATAAGTCCCTTTCTCAGCTGATGGAATTCTGCATGTTGGGCGTTAGTAAATGATACTGACTGATAAAAAATGGCGAATACGTTACCGTTCTGTCACTACCGAACCATCTCTAAGCCATTCCCCTGTTCCCCATGCAGACTCATCCTCCTTTCCAAACACATCGTCATGGATGACTTTGAACGACTGGGCTGCTTTCATCTGATCCTCCTGAGTATCCAGGCCGTATTTTTCATAGGTGCCCTTAGTACCACGAACAACATAACGAATTTGTTTTGATCGAACTGAAAGGACACTCGACCGTAAGATACAAGTCAAAGGATAAGAGCCAGCGAAAGGTGTCCCGGAGTTGGAGGCGTAATGGAAGAAGATCGTAAACTAAAGGGCGGTTTTAGTTAGCTCTCACTGCAGTTTTTGAGCAGACAATACATTATCGTCAACATCCGAGGTTCCGATCCCACGTTGGTTACTGATGAATGCTGTGATCTTCTGCGGGCGTCCGAATATTGCTAGTGTTTGATCGATGACATGTGCACCTAGATCAAAGGTTTGGCCCGCTCCAGGAAGCGCTTCATCCTTCCAAGTTTCCTTCAGGGTGGGGCGAAAGCGGTCAAATCTGATAAGGGTCAGGAATAGAGTCGATAGCTTGAGTCTTCAACTTAAATACCTGGACTCAAATTCAACAATACTTCCAAGTGATTGAGGTGATGAATCCGGAAGAGATAGCAGTTTACGCAATGTGAGATAATCGGAGTCCCATCGGCGATTTTGGTATGCATAAATGACAAGGTTCCTCGATCGGGCAATGTCGCCAAGTTCCTTTGCCTGTGCAGCTGTAGGGGTTATCGGCTTGTCGACAAGTACTAGATAACACAACAGGCGTAGATAAATATCAGAGTTGGCAATCGTGTGTGTTAAGGGATAGTCCCACCATGCTTGCCAGCCAGAAGCGCAGCTTTCGCAAAGTCGTAATGGGTGGGATTGGGCGTGCCGACAATTACGAGCTCTATCTCTCGATCCTTGAGAAGCTCTTCAAGACTCCGATATATCGGAACAGAAACACCGAAGCGCTCGTGCACTTTGCCTCCAGGTGTTTTTGGGTTGCGCTCTAGAACAGCCACTAGGGAGAACAATTCAGGAAGCGCGAGTACGAAAGGGACGTGAAAGGTGAGGCCGGCGAGGCCGACTCCGCAAACGGCAGTTTTAATGGGTTGTGGTGAGGCCATTGACAGAAGTAGAAGATGGTTAAGAGGACTTGAATTCGCCCGTTACTTCATCAGATAAAACTGTCCATCTGCGATGACAAGCGGGCGCTTAGCAATTGCCTTCTGCGTTTGAATTAGCCACTCCAAGTCATAGGACTGGTGTTTAACTACGTAAGTTATCCCAAGTTACATCTTGGGACCTGAAGTCCTATGTTGACGGTAACACCAAGCCCATGTCGCAATCAAGCCCAGTATCACCAGTCCGACAATACTGATAACAACTCCCACCACTATCTGACCAGCCCGTGGGAAATGGGCACCGCCACCACACGAGGTGGAAGCGTCGCACGGTTGCCCCTTTGGCCTCTTCTTGTCGTATTCGCCGGCCTTCAACGAGGTGTAGAACGGGTCTTCAGCATCATTCATGACATGGGCTGCAGCAAGCGTAAGAAGTGGCGCGTTATAATCCAAGGCGACCTAAATCAGATAGTGTCAGCTTGACTTCATGGATGAAAGCACATGTCATACCTCTCCCTGGACCCAATCGCTTCGAACGTCCCAGAATTTGTCTGACCGGTCGGGGCCGCCTACTACGGCACCGTATATTACGTAGGCTTCTTCAGGAGGAGATGTGTTAATGTTTCCTGCAATTCCCGTTAGATCAAGCATGCTACTCGAATACAAAAATGCTTACCAATATCAGAGCCGCCACTGGCAGCAGCAGAATGGGGATTACGAGGAGAGTTGGGGTTGGCACCAACAACATAGGGCGCTTGATCGGAATGAGCAGACGCATAGACTTGCGAAGAAAGCACATTACCTGACATAGGATTGTTTCCAAGAACGTAAGAAAGTTGCTTGTTCGAGAACGCCTGCATTGGTCCATAAGAAATGACCCACAAATAGTTGGGCTGTATAGTTTACCTGATATGATGATCGTTTGTCGTCGCTCGATGCTAATGGCGCATACCGGGTCATGAGCATGGCAACATTCAAGGCTGGATTCAAGCTTGCAGAATCTGATACGCCATCGTACCACAAAAGGCCGGCTGGTAAAATGTTAGCGACTTAATCGGGTAACTTTATGCACAAGCCAACCTTTCGTAAGCTTTCCCTGGCTCTTTTTGTCAATAATCCGGTCAAAGTATTGTTCGGACTGTGTCTGCCAGTCGGACATGGACCCGCTTGCCCCCTTTGCGACATCCGGTGCAAACTTATTGACCTGAGTGAACAGCACAGGGAGTGCAGATGTGCGATCGTCCCAGTTGAGCACCCCATCTTGGCCTGCGAGTTTGTATTGAGAGAAAAATTTCTGAGCATCTTGGTAGCGGTCGGTCGAGTTGGTCGCCCAGGCGAGGAAGAGTGCAGCTAGAGCCAAGTCGTCGCCATAGGAAGAGGAGGAATAAGCATCTGCAAGTGACGGAACAGAGGTTTGAGTAGTCCGCATGCCACCTGACGCGTTGGTGGCGAAGTGGTACAATGATTCTGCATGTGAACGAAGAAGGCTAGAATACGTTTCGTTTGACAACGAAGCGGGTGAGAGTGAAGGGTTTGCTCCGGAGTAAAGCAACGAGCAGCTGGAAAAGGCTGCCGAAGTTGAGGCTGCGGTGTCGGTTCCTGGTCTGAAAGAAGTTCAAATATGCTCTTCTTGGGCCATTGGTAAGACTCACGCGGTATCATTGATTTGGTAGGACAGCCGGGGCTCGGGAATGTTCCGGTCGCCTCCCCAGTATGCGTTATCAACGTTGGCTAAGAAAGAGATAACATCGTTATTTTTGTAACTGTCGGGTGAGAAATCAACTATACCCACCATCACCAACTTGAACATACAACGTGTTATTGTTAGGATGCGCCTGCGTATTTCATTAGTTTACGAGTGCTATTTGAATTTTAGTTACATACTTTGATTAGCCAGTCCAAGCCCCATCGAAGTGCGTCATCCAAATATGCAGTCTGGTTTGCAAGGTCATAACCTAAACTTGTTAGCACGTATGTAAGAATGAAACGTGTTTGTTTGTTGTACCTTTACCGAAATCCAATGCACCCCAGCAGATAGACATCAACGTGAAAGACTAAATGCCTAATTAGCAGCCATGCAGTGTCACCACGTTCTGTTTTCAAAAGGCGCAACGTACGAGGGGGTATGTGAATTTGACATAATCTGCACGACTTAATTAGCTTCTAGGTCTCCAGAGCCACAAAAAAAAAGACAAACCTCCGGCGTCGTAGTATCCACCCGTCAAGTCAAGTCCGGCATCCTTGCCGTCGTCCAGAGCACTATCGTTCCTCCACGAGACGCGGTTGGTCTCTGGAAGCTTTCCGCTTCGCTGTGCGTCGTAGAAAAACAACAGATTTCCCAGGAGAGTCGACCATTGGGGATTCGGGATGGTCTTCCCGTTAGATGGAACAGCGCCAGTTGACGCGTCCGGAGGTAGCCAGGGTGGGTCAGGGAGTTTGAGCTGTGCGGACGAGGATAGAGCGGAGCAGATAGCAAAGAGTGAGGTCAAAGTGATACGCATGATGGCAAGCAGTCTACGCAGCAATCACGCTGGGTGCGTCGAGTACCAAAATGCCGAGTCGTGCGTGTGTGTGAAGAGTCCAAGAATAGCGGGTGCCTCCCCCGAGGGCGGCGGTGCATGGCCGGGATTGTCATGGCCGAGGGCGAACAAGGAGCCAAGTCACAAGTTGTTAGACGCCCTATCCCGTGCACAATAAACGTTTGGTCGGAACTTATCCGTACTATTTTGCACCCTTCGTGGAGAGTTACCACCGAGTCTCAGATCCAGTGGGACCCCCGGCTTTGAGTCGACTGCTACAATATTTGAAACTAGCTAACTTGTTATCTAAAGGGGCTCTACTTCTATCTCAGTCTTATCTGTCCCTTCGAAGAAATGGATCAGAGCCTTGAAGGACAACACAAAGCATCCGTTCAATGTTTAACTCAAACGGAAAGTCTAGCTGTCTCTCGAGAGTCAAGTTCACGCTTGTTTGAGTATACAGAAATGAGAAAAATGCACAAGGACTTTGAACGCTCATTGGAGCCTCCCAAAGCGATCGCTTAAACAGATATTCAAGTCTGTCCGTACCAGTACTTTTATTTCACAAAATAATATGGTATATCCATTCAGGTAAGTAACATCTACAAAAGTACAATTCATAATCATGTCTAGTACACCTCCAGAACGTAGCGCTCTTCCTCCTTGAGCTCCTCAAGATACGCTGCGGCAGCCTCTGGCTCCTTTCCGCGGAACTTGACTAGCGAGTTGACGAGTGCCTCGTAGATGTCGCCGACAGGCCACGTCGGACCGCAGAGGTAGAACACGCCACTCTCGGCGTCGAGCATCCGGGCGAGGTCTTCGCCGTCCTCGAGCATCTTGTGTTGGATGTACACCTTGCGCGCCCCGTCACGCGAGAACGCAAGGCCGGCTTTGGTGATGGTCCCGTCGAGGATGAAGGCCTCGATCTCTTCTCCGTAGAGATACTCTTGCGACTGGTGGCGGGAACCGAAGTAGTAGTACACTGGTCCGACGGGGATGTTTTGTGCGGAGAGCCACGCGCGGTGCTGGAGGAAGGCACGGAAGGGCGCTGCGCCGGTTCCGAGACCAGCCAAAATAAGAGGCTGCATGTGGTCGGGGGGAAGCTGCGAGTAGGAGAATGATGAGACCCACGGCTTTCAAAAGAAGAGATATGGTTCCTGCTTACCTTCATGACGCTAGGCTTGATCGACACGGTAACCTTCTGGCCAACCCGCAAGCCAGCGAGGTAGCGTGTGCACTGACCATAGCGAGGGGATCCTAAAGAGACGATCAGGACATGATCATGTAATATCTGTTTTTACGTCAGACGTACCATTCGGCACCACCCAGTCAACAGCAACCACCAGGAGATCAACCCGGTCGCCAACGACAGCCTGGGAGCTCGCGATTGAGTAGTGACGGGGCTTGATATCGCCAATCAATTGGCAAAGGACCTCGATGCCGGGGCGTGCGCTGGGGTAGCGCATGAGCACGTCAGCAAAAGTAACGGTCTCGGTCTCCCCGAGCTTCTTGAACGTCGACGCGCCCTCAGGTGCACCGATGAAGAGCAACGCGTAACGGTCGACTGGCTTTGTCGCATACTCTGCAAGCGCGGTGTAGAATGACTTGCCCGGGCGGCCGAACAGGTCCACCTGCTGCTGAAGTGCCTGGAACACCGTGCGCGTGTGGAAGTGCTCCTCGGATCCGGGAACGGGGAGCGTGATGAGCCGGTTGGGGTCAACGCCGTACCATGCGCAGAAGTCGAGCACCTCCTGTTCGTCGTTCCATCCGTGCACGCCGAGCGCCTCGCCGATCTCGTACTTGAGGCCCGTGCCGCTAGTGTCAAACTCGAGGTGGAAGACGTTTCGGTCGTACTCGAGCGGCGTCAGGCGCCTGTTCACCGTCGTCGTAATGAGGAACGTGCGGTCAGGGATCTCGGGATGTAACGCGGGAATTTGCGGGTACGTCTCGTCGGTCTCGGGCGCGGGCGGCGTGAACGCCGACGAAAAGAGGATGTACTTCGCAGCGTCGTGCCAGGAGGTCAGGCGGGCGCCATTGACGACGGTGTCCCCGCCGTCAGTCTTGACTGCGACGGCGTTGAACTGGAAGTGCTTGAATGCCGTGGGCTTGGCCTCAACTTCGGGCGATTCTGCGGGAAGCTCGATTTCAACGAGCCCAGCCCAGACCTGCGCGTTGGCGATGGCAAGATCGATCTCCCCAAGACGGTCGGAGAAAGTGCGCTGTGCGATGGAGCGAACGACCTTTTCAGTGGCCGCACCAGCGAGGTAGAGGCGAAGGAAGGCGAGGTGGACGAGAGCGGCTTGGACGGCCTCGTGAGTGACGTTTGAGACGCCGAGCTCTGTCGCGATCGCGGTAGCATCGAGAGCGTAGATGCGAAGCTTGCGGTTGTGGATAAGTTCGCGAGTCTCATGAGGGAGGTTGGCCACAAATTCTGCAGCCGCCCACGTCGTCACAACGAGGATTGCAGAACCTGGCTTGGCATGCTCCAAGAGAGAGTGCGTCTTGAGGAGCGCGTGGTCAAACACAGCAATGAAATCCGCTTCGCCTCTGCTTTCGGGATAGATGGGGAGCGCTACGGGTGCGGGGATATGCTCATCCGTAACTTGCTTTGATGAGAGCAACAGCCGTGTGGCAGCCAAGCCACCCTTCCGCGAGAAGACGTCGATATCCGTAAGCAGGCGAGCGCGAACGGACGGGCTCGAGAAGAACGAGTCCTGAATGATGTGCGGAACTGCTGAGAGGGGAGTTCCTGGGATGCCGAAGAAGAGAAGCTTTTTGGAGGATGGCGCGTCGGCCAGTGTTGAGGGTGCGGGGGAAGCGGGAACGAAGCTGTGAAGGAAACCGAAAAACGCTTGCGGGTTGCGCGCGTACTCGGCGGTCCGTGTAGGTACGATACGGTGCCCGCGGACGGAGGGGCCAGAACCGGCGGGATCCAAGAGCGCGGACAGAACGTCCACGTAGAGCGGTCCTTGCGTAGTCGCAGCAGGCACGTCGTCGATGACATGAACGCGCTTGACTCCCGCGGGGAGCACCGCGCGGAGCGCATCTTCGTTCCATGGGCGGAGGACACGAACACTCACGACACCCAAGCCTTGGATGCGGGTCGCGTACGCCTTGGCGGCGAGCGCGAGAGGGCCGTTTGGCAAGACGACGACGGTATGTGCGTCATTATCTCCGGCGTAATCGAAGTAGCCGTACCCAGACTCGGACAGCGCGGCGTCGAGCGAGAGGCGAGGTGCCAGATTAGAGGACGCGGGTACGACGATGTGGCCTATCTCGCGCGCGGAACTGTGCTGATCGAAGACGTGCGCCACGTGCGCATCAGAGATTTGGTAGGTGAGCGCGGCGAGCTCGACAGACTCTTGCGGAGTGGCCGAGAGCAAGACGACCAGCTTGTCCTGCAAGACGGAGAGTGCCGGCGCGAGGGAGGCGAGAGAAGGCGTAAATACGAAGGATTCGCCGACGGGCGTCACGGCAGGCACCTTGCACAATCGAAGTTAGCAGGCTATCCCATCTGATGGGGAAGGCTTTCTCGCTCACCTGAAGCACGAGACGGCCTTCTGGAGAGGCAGGGGGGAGGTACGTCAGAGACTGCGCCATGGAAGCGAGACCAGTCGGTGTGGTGAAGGCCGTGAGGACGGTGCTGATGGAAGCATCCTTGCTGGGCCCTTGGGAGAGTCTTCCTACGAGGCTCAAACCGGCGCCGTCGCGGGTTTGGAGGGAGATAGCGGGTGCTGCATCAGATGCTGTTGCATTCGCCCATTCTTTCACGAGGGTGCCGAAGCCAGCATGCTCGGCAAGGTCGTACACGAAGACGGTCGAAGAGTTTTGCGTTCGTGATGAGATATACTCGATGATAGTCGAGGCGGCGTGTGAGGGCGGCTTGCTAGCGCCTTTTTCAAATGGGCTAAGTGGGGCGAACTTCGTTGGAGGTGATGGTGGGATTGAGAGAGTTGAGGTGCTTGACACCGGTGTCGATACGCCAGCGTCGCTCATTGCGTTCCTGGGCGTAGTAGCTGGCTATGTGGTGGAAGATTTTTGTGTAGTAGGCCATCCTCCCCAGCTCGTAGTTTTATGAGAGGCTTGGTCGATGGTGCAATCGGGGCGCGCGATTACGCCTTAGGCAGAGAAAATGTCACATGCAACGGGCGTCAACTCGAGCACGCCCGCCAACGGTCCAATATTACGCCGGTTCTACGCCACGGGCGGGCGAGCTGAGCAATCGCGATGTCACTATTCCGAATTGCTATTCCGAATTGTAGTCTCAGCATTCAATACTCGCCGACACCCATCAAACAGCAGCATCACCGATGTTTAAGAGCGGTTGATAATCATCGTGAGAGGAGAATGTAGATGGATGCTAACGATCGTGGTTCGTGGACGGCGCATGTCTCTCAGTCGGTCACAATTCCGATTTCCTTGTCTCGTTCGGAACAAACGTCGTGACCACCTTTGCTTAAACTGTCAAGAAAATGGGGGCAAGCGTACCGACCATGCTCGTGGCAGCCACGCAGCCGAGCGTCTGTTCAAACGACACGAATATTTTTTTTCTCGCGAATATTTTTTTTCCTTGTCGGCAGATTTATTCGGACGGAGTAGGGTTTTGCCTGATTCTGGGGGTATATGTATAAATACGATTTTGAGTTGCAAGGTTGGTCTCAGATAACTTTACTGACATCAGGAAGCTCAGAAGTGTTGCAATGCCAAGGGTCGCTGACGGGAGAGGGGAAAGAGTCCTATGCCACCGGATGGTTGAACAAAAGCTCGGTGGCTGCAGTTTATCGATCGGTCGCAAGTGACTAGTGACGGGTGCGATGCAAAAAAACGCATGGGGTCCAATCGTCGCTTGCTTGAGGCATTTTTACTTATTTCGTTTTACTTTTGGTCGCGACCGCCGAACTGCTGGGATCGAGAGAGGTACGGCCATTGCTTCGATAACTTTTTTTTTT
>JAZHGK010005401.1:0-14183 GCA_037855215.1 Waitea zeae
GATTTTTCAAGCGCCGAAGAACCTGTCCTTGCATAATTGTGAGGGGCATCATTCTTCTTGTTCCTCCTGAACCACCTACCATTCCATCATTGAGCGAATTCACTCCAAAATCCCCTACTGTGAACAAAGTCCCTTTGTTAACAATCACAATGACCCGCAGCTTTCTCCGATACCACAGACACAGAACTTTAATCCGATCTGAATGGCCCTAACTAAGGCTTAGTCTCAATCTACCAAAGCCACCGACGTCGAGCCGGTCGACTCGTGTCTCATTTGTCGTGTACTTCGGTATTTGGTGACAATTTACCAGAGGGGTGGGAGCGCAGTTCGTACCTTGCCGTTGTCCTGAAGGCTAGTGCGTGTCCCTTTAGGTCTTATCTCAATTAAGGGCCGCATCGTGACGGCTGATGTTGTCCGCGACATTTGTAGTTCCCAAGTGAGTATTTATATCCCTCAACCGACAGAGTGATAGATGGACCCCCTCTCCCACCCCTTTCGTGTGTCCACTCACTCACCAGGCAACCATGAGCCACAAGGAAGAGTATTTGCCACGGCGCTCACGCTCGCGAAACCTCCTCTCCGCCACTGTGCTCTGCGTCGTTTGTTCCACGATCCTCTTCTTGGCGCATTCTCCGGATGCAACGACCGTAAACCTTAGCTGCAGAGTATATCCTGAGACACACGATGCTGAAAGCATGCATTCTAACGACAAAAACCGGTCCCATGCTGAAATTCTCTCCAGCACAGCGGGTGGCTCGCGTTTCAGGGGTAGGCCGTTTCTGAGCGTCTTCGTTAACAAAACGACGAACCAACAGAAAATTTCTTCCATTAGATAGCTTAGTGAACGGAACCCGATACGTAACTACTTGGATGGACGCTGGCTGGAGTACGCCCGAACACCCATTTTGGAACTTCTCTCACTGACGTCGCACATTCAGCCAACAACTTCATGACAATTGTCAATATGGTCTACCTGTCCACGCTGACAGACCAGGTCGCCGTCCTCCCCCCTTTTATGCCGATGCATGTTGGTGCGGACGCGCCGCCTATCCCATTTGGCGAAGTGTTCGACATCCCCAGGCTGGAAAATGTGATAAAGCGACCAATCCTTGAATGGCACGAGTTGAAGGACCCAAAGAGCACCGAATTGGAGCCCATTGGGTGCTGGAGTGTCTGGGATACAGTCAGTAATGAAGGATCGCGGCCCAGCCTCGCTCCGAATGTCCTCAACTTGGGTATGTCCATTTCCCTCACAAGTGTTGCACCGTGGCGTCCACTCAACCATGATTGCAGATGTATCTTATACACGAGCACCTGAATGGATATCCCTCGGTCGCCAGTTGCACACAACCTTTTGGAAGCTTGCTAAGTTGAGTTATCCTGAGGGTCAAGAGGGTCGCGATTCTCCCGCTCGCCCATCTCCTCAGCTACATGCCACGCTCAAACCGGACGATCAAATGATGTGCTTTGACTTCCTTTACTATGTAGCTGCAGAGGACGTCTTTGAATGGGAGCGCACCTTCAGCCCGGCGTGGAGGACCATCGCTACGCATCTGCATTGGTCGGAACAGATAGAGCAAATCGCAAATTCGTATCTGCGAGAGATCCTGAGAGTACACAAAGATGACATTATTCCGCCCGTAAGTTGACCATTTTTTAACTCGACTTGTGACTGTCTGACATGTAACTACCTCCAGTACATCGCACTGCATGTTCGCCACGGTGACTTCTCCGGATGGTGCGACAGTTTGGATCCGGACACCCAGTGCTTTGCACCACTCGCCGTATGGGAAAAGAATGTAAAGGATCTCTGTGCCGAACTGCGGGAACGCGAAGGAGTTGTAGGCCACATACCCGTCATTGTTACCAGCGATGAGCGGAGGCAGAGTTGGTGGGATGAAGTCGAATCACTGGGATGGTACAGGATCGACCACGAGCAGATGGAGACAGCTGCACAATACGGCAAATGGTAATTACACATTATAACATGCGGCTTTAAGATGTTAAGGGCCTCCTGACACATGCTACAGGTATACCGTCTTCATCGACGCGGTCATCCAGGCTTCTGCGACTGGCTTCCTGGGCACAAAAGAGAGTACTATGTCGCTTCTTGCTCTTCGACGCGTTCAAGATTGGCAGGGAGGTATTGGACGCATGGTTGAATGGAATTCGCATAACAACCATCCCGAGGCGATCAAGATTTCTCGTCGGGATGTGCGCGAAGCTGCTGTGTTCGATGAAGGATTGGTTTGATCTGCTGGGAATATGATTTGGGCATTGCTCTGGACTATCAGCGATTTCTTATCTAGATCTATGCTTATGCCGTGTATGTAGCTACTTGCTTGGGCAACGTGTTGGTACAATAGAAGCTAGTTTTATCTAACAACAAGCTGCGATGAATTTGTTAAAGTTTACGTCAGCAAGCTTTTCATTTGAAGTCCTCCGTTCACACTCGGGGCTAGTTCAACACTTGCCCTTGATTCGTCCACTGCTTTCGCGTTACCTGTCACCTAGTGTATTTGGCATATTTTAGTACAATGGTTAGTATGCGCTTTCCGTTTGCTTCTGTCACTTTCGTAGTTGACCATGTTGTATTTGCCAGTCCGTGAAACCTGCTGTCTTACGTCGGCTTATGCGTGAGCTTCAAGAGCTCAAGACCAATCCTCCTGAGGGTATTCGCGTCCAGACTAGCGAGGAGAACATGCTGGACATCATCGGTATAATTCAGGGTCCAGGTGCGTACACTGAAGCGTCTTCACTGCTTGCATCAGTAGTTAACGAGACCTCTCTATAGAGGGCACACCATACGCAAATGGCTACTTTAAAGTCAAGTTCCACTTCACTGAAGAGTTCCCGGCTGCTCCTCCAAAATGTGCGTCTTTATCTGTTCCCTTTTCACTACCTGTGATAATAACCAAGTCCACTCGCTCCTTAGGTCGAATGTTAACCAAGATTTTCCATCCTAACTTCTCGGCCTCTGGCGAGATATGTGTCAACACCCTGAAGAAGGATTGGCAAGCGTCCTTCGGAATATCTCACATCCTTGTCACCATCAAGTGTCTGCTCATTCATCCTAATCCGGAGAGTGCACTCGACGAAGAGGCCGGCAAGCTTCTGCTGGAAAACTACGACGACTATTGCTCACGGGCGCGACTCATTACTTCTGTTCATGCTAAGACACGCCCACCTGAATTTGCAGATGCTGTGAAGGCTGCAAGCAGTAGCAGTAAGGCAACATCATCTGGTGGCACAAACGCAGCGAGCAGTAGCAAAGCAGCACCATTGGTAGCTTTGGCCTCCTCTACCCCTGCTGATACAGATGCGCTTCCACCAATTATCGCAATGGCCGGTGAGGTACCAACTGCAGCCGCGATGCCAGCTCAACGTGTCATTTCCACTTCACATACGAGTGAAAACAATGAGGTCTCAGCATCCACAAAGGATACAGTAAAGAGTAAGGCCGACCGACAATCACCGGCACCTTTGGGGACAAATGGCGGTAACGTCGCGAGCAAGGCCCGAGAGCCGGTTCCAAAGGCAAAGGCTGTCAAGCGAGTCGCAACGGCCGCAAGTGGTGTGGAGAAGAAGAAGAAAGCATTGAAGAGGTTATGAACGACACATCACGACATTGATGACGGAGCCACACGTTATATACAGACACACTTCATTTTTTTTGCATAGGATTCAAGCATGTTATATCATTAGCCAATTATTGTAGCTGTTCTATCTGCTCATATCTCCGCCCTTGTGGTTGGCACTCTGCTATTTATAGAGTTCACAGGCAAACATTTAAACGTGGATTATGAAGCCGACGGGCGCCTTTTGGCAACTCGGGCAAGCCAACTCACCTTCATCCACAATCGCTTCGTTATATTACTCACCACTTGTTGCGCGTCTTTGTTCAAGGTCTCTGTCACTCTCAGGTTTGCTCTGTAGCTCGGTAACCATGATGCCCTCAAGGGAGTCGCACACCCGTCCGCAAATACAACGGTATATTGTCCAGAGGTCAGCAACGCACTCGCCTGCCACTGTGGTTACTCATGCCGTTCTAGCTCAGATGTTATCTCTGACCTGCGGATCAATATTCTAGAAGAAGGGAGTGATCGCGTTATATGGTACAAGGTGCACATAATCATATGCGCTGCTTTAGATGGCTGACTGGTTTATGATAGGAACGATACCTCTCTGACGAGGAAATCATCGAGAACATCTGCGACAATGCACGAAATGGTCTTGTCTTGTGGACCGTTCATCGACCGAAACGGGGGTGGTACATTCGCATCCGTGCACCGTCATTCCCACCCAAATCCTTCATCGCGCTGGGGGCTGTCCCGCGTGCCTCTGCACACTACGTCGACGGCGCGCTCATGTTTGGGTGTCGAACGAACGTGCCCTCCGAGACGACGAATGGCGCCGATATTCCTACGGCCCATTCCTACCCGCCGACCCCACCGTCTGTCAGCGACTCTGTTCCACCCAGTCCTGCGACTGTTGCAGCACGACTATCTCAAATAGGAGCTTCGGGGAGCGGCCCACGCTCTTCGAATAAGGTGGCATCCCGAGCAGTCGGCGGAGCGAGCGCAGCTTCACCTGCGCAACGTGTGACACAGTTCTTGCTGTCGCCTTTGGCGGCTGCGCCACCAGCGACGGAAGCCGAGAAACCATCATTGTTTGCGCGTGCACTGGCAGTGGTGCAAAGTGTAACACCACACCACTCAACATCGTTTACACTTGCTCCACTACCTCCTCCTTCCACTCTGGGATCTTCCAGTATGGAATCTACTTCGACTGCTGCGCTGACAGCCACCCCCAACTCTGCTGACGCTCCGACCACTGCGCCGCATAACCATCGGCACCGAATGTCGCAACTTCTCCATGTTCACTCAGGAACACCAGCACCGTTGCTGACTTATCATGACCGAACTAGTTCTTTCAACTTTCACTCGACAAATGGCTTGATTGAGCTGGACGCTGTTCAGGCACGCGCATTGGGCATACAGCCAAGTTTTTGGGTTACAGTAGCATTAACATATTTAGAGTTCGTGTCAGATCGAGAGGTATGTTATATCCAAGTTTATATTAAACTATTCAAAGTTGATTTTTAAATTATCGTCAAGGGATACTTGGCTGCTTCTGCTGATGTAGCTTGATGCGCATTTAAAAGCAGGGGCCTACACTTTCACGTACTGTGCAGTTACCACATGTTTGGACTTGTATCACTACGTAACTCAATCGTGCACGTAAAATACTGCTTTCTACAGGTCTTACGATCACATCAATAGTGATTATTAAGCATTACCTCTTCACGAATCTTCCCATTTGATTTCCAATGGCACAATTCGAGGCTTCATATCTCGACCAACCATTACACAATGATTCTTAAGAATTAATTCCCATTGATTCTTGTCGTAAGTCGAAGGCTCGCTTGCAATGATTGCGTGGAGACCATGTTGGCTGGGGGACTTCAACCCGCTCGCCATCTGGCTGTATTCTTCCGCTGCCTCGAAGGAGTCGGGATGACCAGGGTACTTACGATTAAGGGTCGGTCCTGCGGTCGTGGAAAGGTACAGGCTCGGTGGATTCTGTAAAACACGGGCGTTACACTGAATGTGCCACAAAGCTATGAGTAGATTGACTGACCTCGGTGGGATGGTTACGAAAACGGATAGCAAGCAATTGTTCTCCATCCGTGATGGCGACGTTGATGCTGGACGATTGCCTTTCACTACCACTCACGTTGATCGGTCCAAACTGCTTCTTTTGAACTTGGAGAACAATTGAAATCGCCGATTCAAGTGCCTTTTTGACATGCTCCAGACCATGGGAATGCTCGAAGACGGGAGGGCCACGAATTCCAGAGCTTACTGCGAGGCAGGTAAAGAAAAGCATGGCAAGATGTTCAGAATCCGTTGTCCCCTGGATGTGCTCAACGGCGACATCGCTCATTTCTCCCAGCATTGAACGTCTTATTTTAGAGAAGTTTCCTGTATGAAACTGCTGAGTAACTAGCACGCAAAGGAGACTTGCAGGATATAACTTGCCAATCCCTCCGTTATGCATAAAGGTATAGCGCCCCCAGGACCAGGGATGGACATTACTCATATTGATGGGTGATCCGGCGGATGCGGCGCGTACATGAGCAAAGATGCATCGGCTTGCGACGTTTTGAGCGATGGATATAAATGTGGGATCGTTCAAGGGCTTAAAGAGGGTATGGTAGACCACTGGGCGTGCCCCATCGACGGGTCCAACAAACTCGGAGCGGGAATCTGAATACCTGTTGCAACATCCATCAACGGGAGCGATTCGCACAATTAATCTAATTATATCTCGTATACTATATGCGTGAATTCACACTGACCATGCAAATCCGAATCCATCTGAATTGTTCAATAAGTTGCGAACCTCCTGCTCCGCCTTATATTTTTCGTCCTTGTCCTCGCCTTTGTATTCATGGTCTTTGAGGTATGGAAGATAGTGTTTGTCGACTTGGTTAGTAATTGCATGAGCCGGCTTCATCAAGACATCTTCGATCAAGCACGCTTCATCCTCAGCGATATAAGCGAACCAGCGACACATCGTGGTGCAGAACAAAGATCAGAGAGTGGCAGTACTCAAACTTAAGTCTAGTTTTGGTTCTTTTTGTGATGTCAGACAAAGAAGACGTGCCACGCGTAAGGTGTAAAGAACTCCACGCCGGGTGCAATTCAGTGGTCATTGGAATAAGTATAGATAAGTGCATGCATATACGGCCATGTGTGAGTGAATGCTTATGCTGTTGTACCTAGTAGTGGAATCGACCGTTCAGCTTACCCGGTCTGTTGGATTAATATTGCTATGTGCAAGTATTGGGTGCTAACGCTTGATTATTGGCCAAACGGTGGGTCTGAGTAACGGAGTGTGTACACAGCGTGCCACGGAATCTAGCGACTTAGAGAACCGTGGTGGCGCCTCCGAAACAGCGAAACAAAAGTGTAATATGGGAGCGCTCACTTTAGATAAACACGGAATGACAGAGCAAACTCATGCATGGACCTCTGTAACTCGGGCTACAGATTGTTTGGACAAAAAAAAAAGAAGCAAAACAAAAAGAGTGTAAAAAAATGCAGATGATATGCTACATAGCGTTGAAGCCTGTAATGATGGTCCCAGATAGCAACACGACTGATGAGAGTCGAAATCAGATAAAAATTGTTAGTTTGCAAGTGTTGAAGTCATCTATAGCTCCTTTTTAATGGAGGCATTGGAGGATTCGCTTGAGCGAGTCGAATATATCATATCCGTGAAAGGTCTACAAAAAATGAACATAAAGGAAGACTTTTTGTAGTTCAAGGACGCACCCTTCAAAACGCAATGCAATGAGGTAGACGACGTAAACATATGCAGTAATTATCAGCCCAGCTGGGCGCTCATACCTGTCATGGATGGTTGGAAATGAGGGGTTCCAATCATTTTGTACGATTTGCGCACCAAAGAGCCGTGGCGGCAAAACACATCGTGCTTCCAACGTACATAGGGTCACGAAGAACGTTGAACGGGAAGCCTTCTACACGATGGTCCATCAGGATGCCGAAGTAGTCTCCCAAGAACGTGCCAGTGATTCCGAGTGCCCACGTTGATGTAATCACGAACAACTGTCCCAAGCCAAATAGTACGATAGGCACGAGTGTATCAAGAGGTTCTGGCAGTATCTTCTGTTTTGGCTGGTCTTGTAGAGCTCTCTGATACCTAGCTCAAAATGTAGAGAGTGAGTGGCTGACAGGGGAGGAGTAGTTGGCCACGAGTAAACGCACAGATGGTCCCTCAAGATACCAAAAGAAAAAATGCAGATGGCGAGAAAGTAGCATCCTTTCTTAGTGTCCCCACCGAACATCCGCGTAATAGTCTTGTTGTGGTACTCTTCAACCGGGGGAATGGGGATGGTAAATTTATTGGGCTAAATTCATCCATGGTAGTTTACAGACCATTTTGCGCGACTATGTTCCAAGCAGTTGGATTGAACGTAATGCTAACGAGAGAAATAAGGAGAGAAGTTTTGGAGATATCGACAAGCGATGCAAGGGCGGACATGACAGTCAACAGAAAAAGCAAGAAACAAACGGCAGGCGTCACAAATTGCGCGGACCGGATATGGCTGTCACACTCGGCTACAGCCGCTGGGGCTGCGCCCACCGACTCGAGTAAAACTCCCGATCGGAAAACTGTCGTTTACGCGGCAGCAGATAAACTTTGCTTATGAAGTTTGAGCACGGAACTGGCAGCTTGTTTCTGCTGCCCACAGTAGTACAAATGGGCAATAAAAGGTAACAGATATCTACTATGGAGTGGCTAAAGTACTACGTGCTATTAGTCACACTAAATCATTTCATCCGAGGCTGGCCCGGTGTTCACATGTTCGAGTGTCCAATCGGAAACCATTACATTAGCAATCGCACTTCTTCCTCAACCACCGCATACCCCTTGATATCGTGGCTGTATTGTGTCAAACAGTCTTGAGCTTAAAGCCACATTCTCGCGTAATTTCCGTTTTATCACGGAAACCCTTGCCGGCTCTCTCTTCTCATACAACACAACTGAATCAGTGAAGCACCCGTTCCTATCATATTGAGCACCAGTGGCACCAAGATACAGTTTCTCAACAAGCACCGGCGCCAGCAACCCTCAAGTCCGCTCATTCAATGCTTTCTTTGGGGTGTCTCTGGCTCTGTGAAAATATCTCACACTGAACCGAGAAGCGGCGCCCTTAGCGCGCTATCTCAGTGTCTATTGTTCAGTGTTTGTGTTTTCAGTGTCACTTCTGGGGTTTTGGACACACATACTTATTTCCTTTCCTATCCACAATTGCTTTTCTCGCAGGTATACCTACTTGTGTGCTTTTGTCTCAAACGGCTTTCCCAAAATTTGCATGGTACTTGTTTGTTGCAGAACTTCATCACCGCCGGCCCGACATCCGAGGCAAGACAACATCTATAAATATTATCGCTGACATTCCTGACAGCGTGTGCATGATGAGTGGTGTGAACCTGGTGGTTTATCTTGAGTAGTATCTGTCACAACTTAGAGATAACTGACAGTTCCCCTTTACATGTGCTTGTGTATACCTTGATCGATTGTAAGCGCCGCATAAAATTCTCCCGAAACACATGATAACTCAAGGTACAATTGTATTAGGCACCAGCCACAGTCGGAGAAACAGTGCTTTAGATTATGACCTGTCAGATAAGGTTTGGCAACCATAGTTGGCATTCCCTCATACAGTACAGTTGATAACTATTGTGAACAGTGTGGCAACTATTACGCCGCCTCACCATTGCAGGTGATGCGGTTCCCAAACCCACGCATACACACTTAGTCGGATATACATTGTAAGCACTCTTTACGGGTGTGGAGTGCACATTTGATCGCACGCTCTTTTCAGCTCTATAAAAGCTTCCTTTGGAGACCGCCTCCTTACTCAGTACTGCCCGACGTCGCATCTACGACATGTCTAACACTTCATTCGACCATGAATCAATTGTTCCCGACAACATCGACGAGCTTGTTGCCGGAAACGTACCACCAGTTGCAAAGCTTCGTGCGCTTCGGATGCAGCGAGACTGGACCAGTACTGGGATGAATTTTGCAGACAGTATTGCACAGCGAATTCGTATTGCGGAACTCAATATTCTAGAGCAGGATGGCATGCCTTCAATCAACCGAGCCTTGCAAGTTGTTAACAAGATTGAAGTTCAAAAAGGTACATATTGCAACTACTGAAGCGCAGGGCCTCGGTCTTTGTTATTGCTGGAGTTCATAGCTGATTGAACTGTCGTCGACAGACATGGTTCAGAACTTTAATACTGTTCATGGAGGATGTATGGCTTTCCTGATTGAGTGGTGAGTATGGAGGGCTGAGACTGCAGATATATTGTACAAAAGTAATAACTAACTTTATGACTTGGTAGTTGCTCTGCTTTATCTATACTCATCATGGATGGCATAATTTACGGGGGAGAAGGTAGAATGGGGCTAGGTCAAACACTAAATGTTATGCTTCATGCACCCGCACCTCTGTAAGTGCTTGCCACGATGAATGCAGGTAGACTTTACTCAATTTGGTTTACTAGTGGAGTTCAGTTGAAAATAATTACTACTACGATGAGCATAGGAAAACGCACAAAAACATCTAGGACAGAAATATGGGATCTTACAAGCAATCGACTGGTAGCAAGTGGTGTACACATGAGAGCAGACTCATCCATGCCGTTTCAGCCTCTTCGTGGGCGACTGTAAAGTAAACCCTCAGGTCAGAGCCTAAGATTATACCAACACAGCCTTGTTGTAGTTTACTTTTTATTATAAGTCTTTTCACATCAGTTGTCTGTCTTCCCAGCTGGAAATTTGCACTTTTTGTAGGCAATGATGAGCTACATCTTTAAAATGCTCTCAAGTTTTGACAGAAAGACGCAACACACCAATACTTACTCTAGTACTCTGGCACTCTAATTTAACTCCTAAGTCAGCTTTGGCGCTGTCAGTGATAGCGCTCAAGTGCTACCGATGCGGATTACGAATCTGGACAGGTATTAGACTTTACTGCGCTCTCAGTCTATGTATTGTCACACTTAGCCAACCATTTATTTGTGCATCTTACAAGCTGAAATATCCTTGTTCACTCGCCCTTTACGAGGTTCATACTCAGCCCAAGGAAAAAGAGCACTCCAGTATTAGTGATCAGTTTGAAGACTGATGTATGAAGCCAGTGACGTAGGTGGTTCAGACACTAATCGCTAAAAGGTTGCACAGCATTAAAGTTTGAATGATCAAATATCTGTATTATTGAGTGCCCTCATAGGAAGTCCTATGCCCTCTGTATGTGCGATTGATGCGATAAACATCACCGTAAGCACTTGAGGTATACATGATAAATAGGGCTATCTGCAAGGACGGTACATTTATCGATACCGCATTAATTCTTAGACTCTTTTAAAGTCCTCTACGTACACTATCACCCTCCTGCCACCCAAAACCACAGCCCCGATATGTCCAGTACTACGCTGCTAAACTACACAAGTCTTTTCTGAGAACGTCGATAAACTGATTTTTGGGAACGTACCGCCGGATGTGAAGCTAAAGGCGCTTCGAGTGCAACAAGGGTGGACAAGCAGCGGGATGAACTTCGCAGACAGTGTCGCGCAGCAACTACAGATCTTGGAGGTCGATCTCTTAGAGCAGGACAATAAACTTTCGAATGGCCGAGTCCTACGCATCGTCCACGAGATTGAAGTTAAAAAGGGTGGGTATCATGACTCCCGAGACGCGTGTAAGCACTCTCACCGTACAGATCATCGCTAACGTCACTTGCTTACAACAGGAATGACGCAAAACTTTAACAGCATGCATGGAGGCTGCATGTCTTTCCTGGTTGAGTCGTGAGTGTGGCGAGTCAAGACAACGAGTGTTGGGTACGCTGAGCAACGTTACATCTTCCATTTCAGTTGCGCCGCTTTGTCTATAGTTGTCATGGACATGGTGCTTTTCGGTGGGGAAGGACGAATGGGTAAAGCGCAATCACTGAACATTGCATTTCACGCAGCTGCAGCTCTGTAAGCCTTTTTATACGTCTATGCACAATCGTCACACTCAAATTCCCATAGTGGCGCTAGGTTGAAAATTGTTAGTATCACTGTGAGCATGGGGAAACGCACAAAGACATCTAGGACCGAGATTTGGGATACCACAAGTAACCGCCTGACAGCAAGCGGTGTGCTTATGATGGTGGGCCCACCTTCGCCCCAAGCTCTTGGCGCACGTCTATGATGGGTCAACTCACATGAAGATAGTCGAACGTAGTGGCATTGTTGTATTATTACATGTTTCTTAGCAACCTTACAATAGTTTCTTTTTTTTACTCTGTTCTGATCTTTCAGCTTAGGCCTCGAGGAAAGAACAGAAGAATAGCAGCATCCTGATGATTTGGAATCTGTATGGGCTCGACGTTCTACCAGGCGACATGATGATTCAAGTATAAGCACGGTGCGGGAATAAACGCAAGACATGGCGACCAAGAAAGAAGCTTGGACGTAAAATGAGGAGAAAACGTGGTATCGATATGCAATAAGCATGGGAAAATTCTGCATGATAAGCGGTCACGCAGCTTCCGACATCAAAGAAAGAGGCTTTCTTGTAGACTTGCCGTAAGCGCTCGACAGGCAGGAGGGCTACTGAGCAAAGCCTTGGTCCGATGGTTGTCTGAGAGAACGTACGTGTTGGACGCAATTCGCAGGCTTATACCGTAAAATCTAGGCAGAACAAAGTGGAGTTCGGGGTAAGGGGTAAGGCCGGCGGAGGAGGAGCTTGCTGTAGTCAATAGTACGATGAACGGGGCGGCGATGGGACAGATTAGGGTGCACAGGTTCGAGTTCAGAGACGTCCAAGGTAGAGAGGAGAAAGAGGGTGCCTTCCACTCCGAAGGATTCGATTTACCCCCAGCCCGGAGTATCGGAGTGGCTCAGTGGGAAAAAAAAAAAAACTGGGGTACATACTTGGTGTACTTCAAGTTTCAAGTTTTAAAACATGTCATGACTTGCAAGCTGTTTTGTCTCTACTTTGATAAATCGACGTACTCTTTCGTGTTGCATCTTTTACTTTCCAACTCAAGAGACAAGTGGTACTGGACAGTAGTAGGGGTCATCATCACGCATGGCAAGCCGAAGTCACCATAAGTAGCCGACGAAGCTGAAACCTCGCGCGTCGTTTAAGCTGTGGATTTAACGCGTGTGATTGCATAGCCTAGTTACAGCAAATCTGAAACAAACTGGCATAGACTACCGTACAATGTGTCATAGGACCAGTGGGGAAGCTGATAAGCCACACCCAACCTACATACGTCACAGTCGCCATCTAAGCGCCCATCCGGCCTCTGATTGTGTGCGATCAGGCACCCGGTGTCATGGCTATAACGGACCGGATACACGTGGTTCTTGCCCCATTTAATTCTCGGAAATGACAGACCGGCCTTGTGTTGTTGAGCACCAGCGACCGCGAGGCCACCACCTTGCCCGCTTACCTCCTCAATGGCCACGGTCTTCGAACTCATCGCTTCAGAAGAGTTCGACTCCTCTACGAGGTCGCCCGACAAGCCCCTCACACCCACACCGGCCATCCGAATCATCCCAACATGCGACGCCGCTGGCTCTGAGACTCACACTGCTGCGAAAGAGCACGAACACATCCTATCACGCATCGGCCGCTCCGACAGTATACAGCGCAACTCTCCCGCAGAACTCGACTATTGCTCCCGACTTTTGTGTCTTGTAGCTGAGCACGAGGCGGATAGAGAGGCGGTATTGGCTCTCAGAGGAGGTGCCGCGCAAGCTGTCCTGGATGCTTTGCAATCGGTATGAACCGGGCTTATCTTTTTCTTTTTCTTTTCTGCGCCATGGCAGACTTATTTATGAGAGGACCAGTGGCTAGACAACACCTCCACACACCATGTGTATCGCCGGGTTGCTATCTATCTTCTTGTCAAACTGTCTGCGTCGAGTAACCAACTGCCCGCCTCCTTGTTCATTAGTGGTGTTGACTCTGGAGCTTCTCGAGACGCTACGCGCGTTGGCGGGTTTGCGGACGTCTTTCACGCGATGTACAAGGATACAGCCGTGGCCGTCAAGAGGTTGCGGATTATGGAAGGGGACAAGGCTGATATGCATCCCGTGCGTGGCTTCCTGCTTTCGCCGCGTTCCCGCGTCTTTTTATTTTTTGCTCACGCGTCACTCGTCCAGAGGTTCTGTCGTGAAGCGCTCATTTGGAGGCAACTTCGGCACCCCTACGTTCTCCCATTCATCGGCGTTGATGCAGAAACCTTTCAGTCGTCCAACTTTCTGTGTATGGTCTCCCCATGGATGAACGAGGGAACCATCATGGACTACATCAAGACAGACGCGTATCAGCCTCTAGTGGACTGCATGAGGCTGGTGAGATAATATTTTTCTCGATTGGGCTTGAACGCTATGGTGTTGACGCCCCCTCCCCCCAGCTTCGTGAAGTTGGTGAGGGCTTGTTTTACCTTCACTCCCAGAAGGTCGTGCACGGCGACATCAACGGAGTACGTAACACCGCACTGCTCGGCTCAAAAACTGTGCTTATCTTGCTTTAGGCGAACATCTTCATTGATAGCGACCACCATGCGCGCTTGGCGGACT
>JAZHGK010005403.1:0-22891 GCA_037855215.1 Waitea zeae
TCTTCTGATTCAGGCACCATATCCTCGGGCTCTGAATTGCCCTCCTCCTCGTCGATGGCCTGAGTCTATGACAGTGTTGAAATGGTGATACTTACCACGCTCGCGTGACTGGTAATTGAACACAGGGTGGACGTGGAGGGACTCCAGTTTGCCCGCCGCCCCCTCGCAGACGCCGAGCAGGAGGGGCATGGCGAGTATGCTGCGCGGCTGAAACGAGGCCTCGCGCACCTGATCGCACATGAGAGCGTGGAGGAACTTGGGTGTATCGTGGGGGAGGCAGGTGATGTAGAGCCTCATCGGCTTCGTCTTCGGAGTGTCCGACAGCGGCTCGTCGCCCTGCATGTACGCCGTGCCCTCGAGCTGCAGGTCTTTCAGGTGCGACATGGTACCGAGAAAGGACTGGAGACGAGAGAAGCGGTCGAAGATGCACTTGTAGAGGCGAAGGTAGGTGATCCGCGAGAAGTGGCGGCGGAACGCGTCGTCGCTGGAGGAGCCGAGGGCGACCCAGTCCAAGCCCTGCACATCCAGGTTTCGGACTTTGGGGAACCTCTCGAGGAGACCGAAGAAGATGGCGGGCTCGGAGAGCCACCTCCTGGATACGTCCCGTAGGGTGAGCGTCCGGACCACGCCGGCGAGGTCTTGTGAGCTGGCACATATGTCGACGAACTGAGCGTAATTTGTCGAATTGAGGACCACGTTGCGGAAACGCAGGTAGCGGCTCCTCGGGAGGAACGTGCGCGATGCGAGCGCACAAGAGCGGAGGTCGTCGAGGCTGTCGGCGAGGTAGTCGACGATGGCTTCGCGCAGCTCCACGCCGAGGTGATTCATCCCTTATCCTATTGATAGTGAGTGGAGATCGGCGGCAGGGGGGAGTAGAGCGGCGCGTCAGAAGGAACGGGTGCGCCTTCGCTTCCAGTTTACCGAGGTGGATAGCAATGGGAGGGCGAAAGGTTGCCCTCGAACGGTGTGTTCTGAGGCTGATTAAGTGCTGACTGATGGGCCCTCCGGGAATGAAGCCGTGAAAAGGAGGAGGCGGCTGACGTACTCAAGAGGCCATCTGAGTCTCTCTGAGAGAGATTCGGATTACGAAGAATCCGCGATGCAGCCGTCGATCAAAAAAAAAAAAAAAAGGGATATGATCGTGTGAGGCAGAAAGCGTCCTTGCGATCGGCGCGGGCTGTGATTGTCCCCTCAGCGCAAGAGAGAAAGGGCCCCCTTCTGTGACCCGGTCTCTTGGCAGAAGTTCTCACATCACCACCGCCCATCAACCTTGCACTCCCTATTAACCTTTCCGTTCCTCGGCCCTGACCAGGAATGGCCTATCCCCACGTCTACTGGAGCTCCTCGGCCAGGCTATCACATATCCAGTGAGCGACCCCTCCTCACCTTCCACAACAGTCGAAATATTCGTTCATGCTTTTCGATCATGCTTTGTTAAGCGGCTATAATCCACGAGACATACCACTCCGGCCTAGACTCCGGTATCTGTCGGCATTTAGGCGGATCGTTCGAAAGACTCCTAGAGGCTACGACGTCATAATCGGAGGGGTCGTAAACAGGCCTCCCGTGAGTTCTCACCTAACAATAAGCTACCTTACTAGTGGCGCTCAGACCATAAGCTATAGACTACGACGAGTAGAGTACCGAATACAAAATGCGCGTTCTTCATCAGGGATACATAGTACACATGTGATTGTCTACAGTCAGTGAGCTTGGTTACTCCACGTACTTGTTGCAAACCTCGATGCATGGTCAGCAGATTCCCCAAGATCCGGGTATCCCGGTCAAACCAGGTCCGCAAATTTCGAGTGCATTGTTAGCCGGAATGTGTAAGCATGGTACACTGACAGTGTTTTTAAGTGTACAGAGTTGGCTCTCCACCATCTCGATTAACGAAGAACAGTTGTTTCCATGGCCAATGGCCGTTTACTCTCACAGCGCCACAATCATGCAGCGCTTTTTGCTTTCTGTTGCTCGATTAGTTGTGGTGTTTTTATGCTCAGGATTTCAAAGTACTCGGTTTGCAGTAATTGTTACAAATTGCGTCACATAATTTAGATTCGAGTTATTGACTACATAAATATAAAAGTACAGCTAATAATTACATTGATTGATTTGTTTTCTTTTTTTTTTGTCTGTTGTTGATGCTTTGGATTCTCATAAACGTATGCTTTGATAAATTTGATGGGCGCCGCAGGCAACGCAAACTGCCTCTGGCCGAGAAAAGTCATAGGATGATGGGAATAAATTGCCTAGAGCCGAGACCGGAAAACCAAGCATGGGAAGGGGGGGAAACCTTAGACTGCCGGAACTGTTCCTGCTGCGTCCACTGTGGCGCGGCGGCGTTGGAGAGATAGACGGCGTGATGGCTGAATCTGTGGTTGAGGGGTGCGTTGTGCAGATGATTTCTGTCGTGACTCCCTTGGAAGATTGTGAAGACGTGCGGAGCTCGGATGGACATCAGCCCAGGTTGAGGACCCAAATGTCGCGGCCCTTCTTGGTGGCGCCGAGGCCGGCGAAGCGCGTGCGGCCCGCCGCGATCACAAAGTCGACGCGCTTCACGCCCTTCTGGCGCTCCTCCTCCTGGAGGCGGGGGTCGCGGATGAAGGAGCAGCGGGCGTTGTACGCCTTGGCGACGGCGGCCCGCGTCGCCGGGGGCAGCTTCGCGTACTCGGACGCCGTGAGCGGGATGCGGAGTGTGGCGTAGATCACGGTGAGGACGTCGTGCACGGAGACGTAGGGCATGCCGGGCGTCGCCACCGCGCCCGGCTCGCCGGACACGGACGGAAGCGGCCGCGAGAGGGGCAGGAACGGCGAGGAGGCGGAGAGCGTCGCGCCGGGGTGGACGGAGATCTGGTACGGGAGCTGGTCGCAGAGGAGGGTGAGGGACGTGAGCGGCGGGTTTGTGGCGGGCTCGGAGAGGATGTGCGAGGCGTGCGAGGGGGCGAAGCCGAGGTGCGGGTTGAACGAGAGCGACGTGTCCGGGCGAGTGGTGACGTCCCAGGAGATCGGGAGAGGCATGCCGGGGAGGAAAGCGAGTGCGGTGTGGATGCGGGTCCCGTGCTCAGTGGCGGGGAGTGCGGCGGTGATGGTGGGTGGCGTCAGAGGGCCGTCCGAGTTTGGGAGCGAGATCTCTGAGAACGTCGGCGAGGGGGTGGCCGGCGGGGAGTAGAAGGTGTTCTGGGGGGCGAAGTGGACGCGCTTGCTGGTGGTGGACATGGTGATCTGAGGTCGGTTGGAGTGGCGGAGGGCGGAAGGCGTGTCTGGCTAAACTAGTGTCGTCGACGCGTGCGACGACGAGCGAGGGCGATGGATGTGTTGAGGGCCGGAAGGCTGATGTGCGTGGGGGGATCGGCTGAACGACGTAGAACGTGGAATGTTGAACGGAAAATCGCCTATCCTTTATGCTCTCGCGGACAAGATGGCAGGGTCGCTGGAGATGCGGGGCGGTGTCCCTTGACTCACAGCAAATGACCGTCATTGTCGTGCATGAACAGCCAGAAAGCATGGGTGGGCGCTTTGAGGCGATGCTTTCCCGCAGACATTCGCGTGCTTCTCGGCTTCTGTACAGAACTTTCGGCCCAATTACGGCACCGCCTATCGCCCACCGCCGTAGAGCGCTTACTGTTTTTGGATGTCTTCGCGCCATCCAGGGACGGGTCCCGTCCCCCCCATGCCCGCTTCCCGACGCATGACTCCGCCCGAGTCATCATCGTCCCTAGGCGCCCAACCCGACCTCCCGCACTCTGACCCTTCCCACGTACTCACGCAGACCGTTTTTGCCCCTTTGCCTCGCGCGTAATTTGGGATAGGCTGTGTTCCTCGTCATCACCCGCCATTATTCAGAGCACAAAAAGAACACGCGGGAGCCTTCCTCCGGTACAATAGTAACGACATCAATGCCCATTTGCCGTCCGGTCCGAAAAAAACCTGATAGCTCCACGCTCTTGCGTGAGGATCTGCGTCTCCTTGCCGACTTATTGAAGCACCGCTGGAGGGTGTAGTCGACCTACCTTAATAATTGGATAAAATACTTACTAGATGTAGGAAGTCGGACTGCGCATGAGTGGCGCCTAATTCCGATTCCTAACAGTGGGCAGAGGGAGCGCAGCCCGCAGCGTCGTATTTGCGGACAAGCCTATGAACCTATCCCCTTTCAGTATGTAGTGGTTTCGGAGAGCCTTATCATCAGACGGATGCCACATTCCGATGCTGGTAAGTATTGTTCCGGAACTTGGTGCCCGCCTGAATGTGCTGGGCATTTAGCTCGCTGACAAGGGTGAACACTAAGTTTAGGGTAAGCGCTCACAGCAATTTGGCGCGTATTCTAACCTACCTACAGCATACTCCAATATCAGAACAAGATGCAATGGAGATTTCGTCCCCGTTTGTGCCACGTATACACACGTACACTGCTCCTATGCGAAACAACGGAGTGCTGAGTTTTATGAACTGCCTTGAATTTCTTTTAGGCAACAAAAACGATAAGCGCTTGTACTATTATCGCGTGTTACAACAGCACTTGAAAAGCATGTCAGGCAGCTATGATAGGCAAAGATTGGGCACAAGATCGTTAACGGTGACACATCAGATTTTCAAAGTGGATCAGAGCGGATGACTCGGATTGTGAACAAGTATAGTAGAATGGGGATGTATAAAGCCTTCGACGTGGCTTCTTCAATTTGTGGGCGCCTTACTGCCACGCTTAAGCCTGGTACATACCCTATGACTACCTCAGCCAGTAAGTAGGCATGAGCCTCTGTATATGAAATGCACGAGATAGATCTGGTGAAGATGTGACTTGTTTTGTACATAAAACTGACCCACTGGTGAGGAAGTTCCCGGGTACTCTAGATCCTATGCAGACGTAAAGATTACTACATGGAGGAAGAAAATATGTTGATTGACGAGCGAGTCGCCCCATTTCCATCGACGAGGAGCGAATCTGCGCAGCTCGAACCGAGACCTGCGTTGCCGATCCAGCCAGGCTCCCAGTATATGACTCCCTTGCCGTGGCCGCCGGGGAGGCCTGCAAGCACGCCCGTAATCTGCGACACCCAGTTGCTCTGTCCTGAAGCGCTCGGCGAGATCTTCTCGGAAAGGGTAACGCCAGAACAAATAGCCGGGAAATCGGTCTCGACCACCATGACGTCCTTGTTGTAAAGAGAGATGATGTTCGACAGGCTGGATCTGAGGTTGGAGAAGGTCGCGCTTGTACCTGGAAAGAGAGTGTGTGAGGCATGTACACAAGAAAGTCTGTCGAAACAGTGACAAACCGTAGAAGGGATAGAAGGAGAAACCCATAATGTCAACGTCAGCTGCAGTGAACGCGCCTCTAGAAGGGTATTCTCAGTATTAGAATCCGCTAATTAGCTCAATCTTACTTACTGGATGATCATGCCCTTGTACCAATTCTGGACCAACGACTTGTCCCAACCATTGTCAATGTGAATGACAATTTTGGTGTTTGGCGACGCGGCACGCGCGCCATTCACGCCCGAATGCACGAGCTGGGAGGCGGGGCTATAGCCTTTTTGAGAGATTCTTCCTACAGGCCACAGCAGGCCGTCACGGATCTCGTTGCCAATCTGCACGATGGATGCATAAGAAAATGAACAAAACAAAAGTGATGAATGGGCGTACCTGCACCATGTCGGGAGTAGTTCCCTGAGCAACAAATGCGGTAACAGTATCCTTGGTGTACTGCCAGATCTTGGTGTTGAGGCCGGACAAATCCGTCGGCCATCCATTGGGGATGGCCTGTTTGCCAGGATCAGCCCCTTGGTACAGTGTAAGAATCGCAGAAATACGGTGGGAACTTAAGCTAGGGCACCTACAGGTATCCGAGTAGTGGAAGTCAATCAATATTTGCATGCCTACATTCTTCGCGCGTTTGGCGAGTGCAAGGGCGACGTTAAGATTGGAGTCTCCGGCGGTCCACACGCGGATGCGAGCGAGGTTGGCACCATGGTTGACTATGATTCGCTCAAACGGCTGTTGAGACCCATTGTCGGAGTACCGGATGCCTCTTGCCTCAACTTGAGGGACGGAAGAAATATCGGCGCCCCTGTAGGTGAGCGCGGACGCGACAGACGCGAAGACCAGCGAGCCAAGGATCAACGGGAGCGACGAAAGCTTCATTTTCGGTGTGTCGTGAAGTCAAGTAGCGAATGCAAACTGTTTTAAGAACATATGGTAAAAGCGGCTTTTCTGTCCGGCCCGTTGGAATCCAAGAACGACATGTCGGGAAAATGCTGGTCGATCCACGCGGCGAAATTCCTTGACGACGATAGGACTTGGAGTGGTTTCTGCAGGTGGTATGCTGATCGTTAGTGGGTAAGAAGTGGGGCCGAGTTTGGAAAGAAGCACGCCCGGCTCTAGTCTCCCTAGGGGCTGCAGGTCAGTTGACCATATCACACGGTGTAGAAGACGCTCTTCACAACCGAAGGTGAATGAGTAGTGGTAAGAGGTAGCGATGACTAAGAATAAAACGAATAAAAGTAAAAAGCACTCGATGCTAATTGAAAATTTACTTTTAAAACAAATTACTCGGAGCTGCATCAAACGAGACGGCAACTGGGACTGCAGGTTGTTCCAAGACTCGTTTTACCACTTCATATTAGTGGAAAATTCTTGGTGGTCATGAGTTGAGATTCAATTACGACCTGCCTAGTCACATGCTTACCGTAGTCTTCAAGTATTCTACCGCACACATATACTCAGTTCCGCAAAACTGCCGAGGCGGGACAAGGACTCGCTGGGCGGTTGCACCTTGAAGATCTCTTATATAACTTGAAGTAAACAGTCCTTTTGATTTCCCCACGCTGTTCTTTGTGTCAATAGCCGAGAGATTTGCTTTCATGCACTATGCAGTTCTTAGCCCTAAGAAAACAGTCGATGACATCCAGCTCTATTTACAATTGACCTTTGGGCGCCATTTACCGTTGTAAATGTTCACTATGATGTACGAGATGGAATATAATAGGGTTTATTTAATATCAAAATATGCAAACTATTTCGACGTGAAGCCACAGACGCAAACAGATAGCTTATCGACAAAAACTGGCACCGATTCCTTTGCTCAACGTCGACCTCGTCGTTTGTTCAGCTTTGCTTTACGCTGCCGTTGATTGCATATGACATGGTCCCCCAGGCGGATGGTTTTTAAGGTATTCTTTTCGCAGTTGAAGGGGGATACTGTAGGTTGTCGACGATATTGGGACAAGACGGTATACTTGGCAGTGAGGGACGGCGTCGGGTAAGAGGAGGCTCGCTCCATGCGATTGAGAAGGCTTCGACGCGACATAGATGTTGACGCTCCACGAGCTTGAAGAATTAGAGAAGCTGGATAACTTGTAACTTGCATAGTAGAGGCATTTTCAAAGAAGTTAAGTGCGGATGCGGGGTTTTTGATAGCGATCGAGGGGCCCTTCTTGTCGGAAGGCTCCTGGTCAAGATCTGTGTCGCTCCGAATTCGCCACGGAATCGAACGCATGGTAGACGATGATGACTTCAAAGTAGGGGTTTTCGATGACGGTGCAAGCTCAAAGACAGATGGATTTGCGTCGAATGAAGCGGAAAGTGTCGAGAATGGATCAAGAAAGCGAGGGAGTTCGGAAAGAGGTACATTGCTCTTGTAGCTCGTGTTCAAGATACGATGATCACTTGTGAGAGACGTGGGTGAAGGCTTCGACAAAGTAATTATTACGGTGACCTGATGAAAATGAATGATGTTTACCTTGCGAGACAAACTGAGACGTTTCTTCTTCTTTTCTTCGAGGATTGAGCGGAGATACAACGATCGGCTTTGTAAATCGCTGTCAAAGGTGGGATAATATGTACCACAGTTATTTTCCCTCGACTGAGTGGCTGGAATAGTAGGGAAGGCCGGCAGGAGAAGGTTCGGTTGTTCGAAAGAGCTAGGACTACGCGGTGTCTGGTACCCGCTGGGTGAGCTGTACTGGACGCTTGAAGTAGACATGTCAAGAAGTATGTGTCGAGTCTGAAGGAGCCAAGTGTTACGAGCGAAGGTTTGGGGGAATCCGAGGACGAATCCCAGTCTTCTTATATACCACCAGCATGTGCATATCTGACAAGCATGTGGTTGATGTTTGGATTATGTCGCAGTCTTGACAGGGTTGTTGGAATTGTGTCGAACGATAATAGACATCAGCATCGTCAAGCTTCAAAACTGAAGGTCGGAGGGAAAGAACATTCGGTCACGTGTTTGACGGGATACCCAGACGGTCTAAGCGGCAGAACAAACACAAGATGTGCCACCCAAAGAGAGTAACAAGGAATCGACACAACTGTTGGTCTGCATAATGACGGTGTAAGATGAACCCCAAATTTAAGGTTGATATCGATTGTCAAATGTGTGGCCAAAAGAAGTCACGTGAATTGTACGACATGAGTTTTCCCACTACCTTCCCCGCATTGGTATGCGGGCGACTATTTCTGGCGTTCTCGCCCTTGAGTCCAATTATAAGGGACCATCATTTACTTGCTTCACCGCTTACAGCATATTCTCGACGTTGGTGGCTTTGTTATCTATTAGTCAACTAGGCTGATCGTCGTCGATAGTGCAAGAAGGTATCGCGCTACATCGACATGGGATTGATCCATATTCTGGGGGACCGTTTCATCACGTACGGTTTTTGTATGTTTACTCACTGGTCTCACAGCGCTCATACTTGTACCAGTAGTCTCCGCTCTACCTCACTCTATTCTCAACGATTGTCCCTTCACGGGAATGGGCAGGTCCTATTCTTTGGACGCTAGCTGATGCTGTTGGTGCATTCGCTCTTGTAAACATATGGAGGGCTCGACAGGGCGTGTCGAAAACCAGCAGGGATAGCTTAATCGCCGCTTGGTGAGTCTTGTGTTATTAAAAAATGGACCTCAACCAAAACACGTTCAGCTATCTTCTCAATCCATATCTTGCGCTCCCCACACTTGCTTTGTCCACTTCGACATTTAACAACACCCTTGTTCTTCTGTGTGTTATGTTTGCATCGCAAGGTTGGCCACCTAATTTTGTCTTCGTCTGTTCTCACAAGATAAAACTCATACAATGGGTTTTTTCAAGGTCCGAAATTGATGCTCCCGTCACTTCTCTGTCTAGCCATCGCCACCCATCTGTCTCTTCCACTTGGATTGCTTCTCCCTCCAATCCTACTGCTTTTATTTTCTTCGCCGACTTCGAGCCTCGCATCTCCACGTCTACACCCAGTGGCCACCAACTTCCATGGTCTGATTTATCGGCTTCTGGTGTCAACTGCTGCTTTTGTTTTATACATTTTGGTCTTGTTCGCTGCGGCATCACTCAGTGTGAGTGGCTGGACTTTTAGCTGGATATTGCCTACATGGGGAATGGGGTATTTGTGTCTCCTTTCCTCGTCTATGAGGCGTCACTGAGTTCTGTTAGTTTCACCCTGGCTGATTTGACTCCAAATGTTGGTCTATGGTGGTACTTTTTTACAGAGATGTTTGATTATTTTCGACCTTTCTTTTTGATGGTCTTTTCGGTAAGCACATTGGTATCAACCTACAAACACCTAACTCTAACCTTGCGCATAAGGTTCATCTCCTGATTTACGTAGTCCCTCTTTGCATCAAATTTCAGTATGTAAATTCTTCGATTATCTCTAATAATATAAGCTTGAGCTATATACAGGCATGATCCTCTTTACGCAGCCTTCCTCATTCTCGGAATTTTTGGGATGTTTCAGCCGTACCCAACTCTAGCTGACTCTGGCCTTTTTCTCAGCATGACGGCAATATTCCCAGAGGTATACCCATGTGAGTCGGCCTTCTTTAATTCAGTCACAGGAGTTGACCGTTCCTAGACTTTCGCCATCCTTTGCCGACAGCTTTGGTCCATCTTCATGCAGCGCTGCTTTTGCCTCTGTTTCACGCACTCTGGTTGGACGTCGGCTCAGGAAACGCAAACTTCTTCTACGCTATCACACTCGTGTTCGGTGCCGCAAACGGTGCCGCGCTCATCGACGCGGCGTGGGCTGGTCTCAGAATTGCGGTCGGGAAAGGTATGACGGGAGTAGATATCGAAGTCATCCAAGAATGAAAACCACAATACTTGGACCGCTGTATTATTTGATATAATGTATGCGGGAAATATGTGGTGTGGGAAATGCACTATTCGCTATCTTCGATCAACACCGGCTTTGTCATACTGAGACTTTCTGCGCGGTGATGGTGTTGGACGCAAACTCATTGAACCTCATAGAGAGAAGGGATATTTCGGCTTGTCCCTCCGAAAGCCCGTGTTGAACATGGGTTCACGTCTTTTGTCTCTATCGAGCCTTTCCCATGCGGACTGTGAGATTGTGGCTCTATGCAAACCTTCAAGCTTCAAACACCAATACCATGGTTTCCCCCAACCATCGTCCGGCAGGCTCCGAGAAGTATATGCTATCCTACACATTGACGTATTGGTTATTCCAAGGGTTTTCTTTTGCAATACGGCTCCCATACGTAGCCGGGCTGCTCGTGCATATTAATCATGACAGGCTTGCGGTCCATTGTGTCGAGAAGGACGGCAAACATGCCGTTCCTCGTTGGCGCATTCACTATGGACTCTAAGTTACGTCTATCATGCATCACAAGAATCTGGCGCCCGAAACCCGCGTCGGATGAAGAAAAAGGATCGACCAGTTTTTTGGTGCAAATCAGTGTTTCGAGTTGCTCGTCGACCATAACTCCATACTGACACACTGCCGTTTCATCCCAGGGATGTACGCCAACTTACGGGGGACCGGTGCCGCCTGCAGCCTCATTCAATGCTTATTTCCAAAAACGAATTCAATTGTCAAATTATGGAATTGGAATGCTGCAAAAGCGATCGGGCGATCGGGTGGGCCACTATACGTATTTCGGCTTCAAGGACATCCAATATACTTGCACAGATTATACCACCTGGGCCTGTCATCGAAAGCGTACAGGCACCCGCCTTGTATGGTGGAGCTGGCCGTTTGAGGTAAGGCTGAATTTCGGCGGCCTATAAATGGCTTTAGGCATAGATCGGTTTGTTTCTATCCAGTACAGGTGAGCACGAGTGCACGTCGAATGAAACCTAGAAAAGGTGAAATAGGAGAGCAACAAATTAGGGCACCCAAGTTGACAATGCTACTAGAGAGCAAGTCGGTGGCCCTGCAGGGCCGATAAGGGCTGAACTACAAACGCGGCGAGCACACACCGTATTCGTATTTCGAAGTGCAACTGTATTTGATCGAAAGCTGAACAAATGTATCAGAAAGCCAAGGGGGAGAACTCAAAAAGAGGGAAAAAAGATACTACCTGGCAGGGAGGACGCAGGGATGAATCGATGAGTCGCAAGGAGATCGAACAAAAAAAACACGTTGACTAATGCTCGCACCGTTAAAGAAAAGGACAGGGATTGGGGAAGGGGAAGCCTGCAATGCAGTAAGAGCCGCTGGTGAACTACGCTGGACAACAAAACAAAACAGAAAACACAGTGAATGAATTGACCGGGGGAGGAAGGAGCTACCCGAGGGACGTCACGGGTTCGGGAGGTTTCGTCCGAGCTTTGTTTTCCTCCCACATGTAACGCTCTCACCCACCAATCGTTCTCCTCAGAAGCTCCTCCCTTACGAAAAAAAAAGCCCCCCCTTTGGCTGAGAATAGCCTAGCCTCCGAAGAGTTCCTTGACGCGGAAACAGGATTCGCGGCTCGGGATCTTCCTGCTTACATACGCCCCCTCAGCACGGGTTGAAACGGCCTTCCCTGCTGTGATGCGGCTGGCACACGGGAGAGCCCATCAATTCAATGCGCACCGCGGGTCGAGCATTCCACCACACCCCATGATCGATCTATGAAATTCAGAGGGCTGGCTCGCATTCGCTGAGCGAGAGAGAGAGAACAATGCAGCACATGTGGAGAGGCGAGGAAGAGCCGTCTGACGCCGCTCGATTGGGCGAACGTACAGACTGGGATCCCGGGGTCTGTGTTCCACTCGCCCTCCAAAATGACAAGCGGTTTTTTTCTCACGTCCGTGGCAACGTCGCAGGTTTCTCATGCACGCGCATTTTCAGTGTCTGTGCAGTGAGCAATACCTCACAACCCGGAGTGGTCCTGATGTTGTGGTTTGACGTCGCCAAATCCCGACAGCAGACAGAAAGCTTCGGGCCGAATTTTTTTTTTCCGTCCCTCGAGACCTCGAGCAGACCACGGCCAAGCTGTTGGAGAGGGGATTTTTACGTCCTTCAAATAGCTCGTCACCCCCTTTTTCTTCTTCTTCTTCTGAAGCAGAGAACGACGCGATTTGACAATTCGAACTCACTGTTTTTCCCCCGCGGAAGTCGGCTACGAAGATAACCGACGGCGACGCCAAAAGGGACCTGGGGGAGCGGATTGAGATGGGTAGCTTCCAATCGGCACTCTGGTCAGCATGTGGAGAGAGCGAGCCGTCGCTGAAACAAGCTCACGGACAAGCTTCGAACCCACACCCTCTCTGACCTGCCATAACCGGATGACACAACCGTACCGGGACTGAGCAAACAGATCCGAAACGCGAGCCAGTTCGGCCCAAGCTCTGCGATTGGGGAGAGAGTTCCGGCACTGCATCACCCATCGCTTGATATGGCAGCATCATCGTCGCTATCTCTTGGAGCCGTCTCCCAAGGAAGCGGTAAGAGAGGGGGGGGAGGGGAGACGGGCGCTCACTAAAATTTCTTCTGGTTCCGTTCATTCCAACCCCTTCATCAACCTCGTCACCCACAAACGGAAACGGGAAGGGAGGGAAGCGGACCCGCGTGCGAACTGCGCGGACTCTGTGCGGGCCACCATGTGGGGGAGAGACCCGAGAGCGTGGACCTGGGCCTTTGTCGTAATCTGGGATCTGGTTTCTGGGGTCACTGCGGAAAGAGAAAGGTGTGTGTGTGTGGGATCTGGGCCCCTCCCGAGAGCTGTCGCCTAGCAGATGAATTGATGCCTGCCAGCCAGGGCCACAGCCCATAACAGCGAAAAGGCAGGCAAGAAAACGGCAGGAAAATTTGGTGATGGGAGACGGGAGGTGGGAGCCGGTTTGGGAGCCAACATGGCGAAGGCTCGTCGGAGAGGGATCGGACGGAGGATCAGTGCGGGTGAGGGTGCAAGGAGCATTGAGCGGAGCGGACGCCACCCTTACACCCCCTTCGCTATTTACCCACATATCCCTCCCAGAGTCGCCCATATCCTGCCTACGCCCAACAATCCACCCTCTTTTTTTTTTCTTTCTTCGACTGGGTGCGACCGATACGACCGTTCACACGCAAGATACGCACTACGTTCGCCACTAGAAGGGAGATAGCTACAGGCTCCCTCCCCCCCCCTCCCAGCGGCACCTTCCCGGGCGCTCTCTTGATACGCGCAACTTATTTCTCTGAACAACATCCGGCTCGTCCCCAACCCGCGCGAGTGGTGCAGTGATATCTCTCGGGAACCATCGCATACCCAGCCCTTCCTTCGCTTCCGCGTTTTCTTCCGCCGTTCTCACGTCACCGTTCGCTCACAAAACGCGGCCGAGAAACAGACTCGCTCTCTCGCCTCTCGCCCATACCACCCTCCTCACCCAGCCCCCGCCGGTGCTGTGCTCGAGCTGACTCACAAACAAAAAAAAAAAATAGGCGACGACTGGTACCTCTCCACACACCTCGGCTCTGATCATCATCTGCTATCTCTCCCCCCCCCACTCTCTTCGCGCTTACGGAACGCGACTCTCCTTCCCTGGCTGCCCACCCGAAAACTAGTACATGATATCTACCTCGATGGAGCCCACCTGCACGGACACCATCGTCTACTCTGTCGCAGACGCCCACATCATTCTCTACGCCGTCTACGAAGGGCGTCTGCCCATGGTCCACCGTCGGCCGTGCAACGACGACGAGCGAGCTCGGATTCGCTCCGGCGCCGTGTTCGTCTGGGAGGAGGGCGTAAGTGACCTGTTCCCTTCACCTGGCTACCTGCCCCTCAGCTTACTTTCTTGATGGCATTCAGTCAGGGATAGAACGGTGGACTGATCGCAAAGAGTGGGGCGACTCTCGTAGCCGTGAGGTGCGTGAACGGTTCATCAGCAAACACACCTCTCGCTACCCGACCCACTAACGCCTTGCCTATTCATTTCGACCTTATTCCTCTCCACCCACTATCAAATTCGTCGACATCATCCATCAACATCCCCTCCACTCACAACAGGATTTCCTTTTCTACACAGAGGGCACGAAAACGTCCATCAAGCCGCCCGGAACGGACGTTCACGGTCCCAGCGGGCTAGGAAAGTAAGTCGCCTCACATCAATGACGAAGATGGACGTCCGTTACGGCATCCGGTCCCTTCTTTTTATTCGGTTCTGATGCTGGTCTGGTTTCCTCTTTTTCTCACGCTACACCTGTTCCAGTTCCGCCTGGTCTGGCCCATCTTCATCGATGGCTGATCCACTCGTGAAGCAAACGTATACTGCGCTCGTAAAGCGCAACGGAGCCGACCGCAAGTGGCATCTCAGTGAGTGCTGCTGTCGCTTGAAGCCTCTTTTTCATGACCAAGAACTGACACATCTCATCTCGTTCGTCATCACAGTCGCTTACTTTACCGAGGGAACTAAGCATCTCTTGCGCACCGTGTCCGAAGATCCTACGCTCGCACGGTTGCGAGTGCCACCGGGCCTCTTTTCACAAGCGCGCCTACCAAAGTCCCGCCGGGTGCGTGACCGGCCATGGAACGGTAACGCAGCAGCCGCCGGGCCTGCCTCTGGCGCACCGAGAGACAAGGAGTCGGGTAGTCGCCGGCGCGCACGAGGGTCCTCCTCGTCCGTGGCGACGTCGCCACTGGCGATGACCGGTGCAGGCAGCAGCGCGATGCCACTCGAGATTACCTCGCCCGTCATCCCCACATCCGCGACGACACACACCCCGATGGAGGACGTCACGCCGACAGGCTATCACTCCCCGATCGCTTACACGTCTTCGTACGCCCCGGCGGACGCCGAGAGCCTGTCGTACGCCTACGCTTCCAGCTACTCGTCTCGACACAACATCGCTTCGACCTCTTCCGCGCCGGCGGTGTCCGGCTATAACTCTCCTTACGCCTCGCCACCACCTCACCACGGCTCCTCCTCTCCCGCCTTCACCGCGTACTCCTCCACCGAAGCCCTCCCCGCCCTCGCCCCTCTCTCTTCCGCCCTCGCTGGCGCCTCTTCCTCGGCGCTCGCCAACGCGCTCGGGTCCCCCGCGCCGCGCGTGGACGAGCCCCCGCCGCCGGTGTCGCAGATCCGCGCGAAGGAGGTCGTGAAGCTCACCCCGCTCGACCGCACGACCCACGGCGGGTTCGCCCCGCGTCACCCCATCGACATGCGGGCCCTGCACCGCCTGCAGGTGGCGTGTTGACTCTGGTAGGGCGGGCTGTGGGAGGCAGTAAAGGTGGATGCGAGAGCGAGAAGTGCTGCTCCCCTTTTGGCGGTTCACCTACCTGCTCCCGGCGTCTGGTCTCTCTCCCTCTCTCTCACACACTTATTCACGCCTGCTCTTCTTATCATGCTTTTCTGCCAGCTTCTGGCTGTGGGCATGTGGTTCGACCACTCTGGGACCTCTCTCGTCCGTATGGACACACCTCGACCACGACTCGCATCCGCCTCCTTCTCCGCACTTCTTCCTTTTTTTTTCCCTAATACCCACTTCGCACGGCTGCTCTCGACTCCCATCCCGTCACCTTCCTCCCACCACGTTGTCTCTTTCTCTTTCTTTTTCAAACAAAAACTGATACAAGCCTTCGGCAGCTGGTCAAGGTCCGACCTTTTTTTTCTACTACTACCCTTTTTCTGTCATCGGTTGCTCCCACTCCCCCTTCCCTTAGTGCGTCGATGTTACCAAGAGTTTTTCACTCGGTTTTCTTTGAGTTCTTATTCTGTCATATGCTCGAGCGTTGCTATTATGTCTTACCCACATGCTCCTTAGTGAGCTATTGTCTGTACTAATCCAATCCCCCATCTCCCGTGTTTTTATCTGTTCGCTTTGGTCACGACTACGTATTTTTTTCCCCTTTTATAGCCACTCAGTTACGTTCCTGATTCGATGTATCCCTGTCTCTTGGTTGTGTTTCTGTCACGGCTCATTAAAGGTCAGATGCCGAATCGATTGATCTTGATAGATCTTTGTTGCGTGTGTGGTGAAGGTGGATGTGCAGCCACCAGTGCAGCGCCCAGAAAGCTCTGAAACCCCAGTTTAGTGAGCGGCCGGGAGGGAGGGATGGAGATGGGTCTGGGCGGAAGGGTTTAGCAAATTCCTCTCAGATGTGGCGCGGGATGAGCTGATTGCTTCCGCGGATAAAGAGAACCCAACAAGAAGACGTGTTGAGAAGCCCGGAGCTTGGTACCGTTCAGAAGGATGGAGAAAAACGGTCAGGTGGTGGGTAGACGAGCGCCTTAAATGACGGACGAGCGGATCGCACGTATGCGACCACGCTCGTGTGACCTGCTGCAGAGATTTCTTTTAGAGGTTTTTCTTCACGGTGAGAGAGTGTGTGTATGTGTTGGGCCGAGGCTTGCTTTTCTGCAAGGACTAGACCACAGGTCGAGTGCTCTCACCGCCTCCTCGGACGCTCCACAATGTCTAACCGCGCTATGGGTAGGGTCATAGGCAAAGGGACCAACGCAACCTTGCGCACGAACATGAAGTGCGATGACGACGGCTTCGAGAGGCCTAGGCGTTCCGACGAAGGCCTATAACCATAGGGAAGGGCGAGAGCGCAAGCGATCGTCAGCGTAATTACGTCTGTCGAAGAGAATGAGGAGTGGCTCGTAAGGTGGGTGGGAGGGCAGACGACCCATGGGCTATATTTTTTTCGCACAAATCATCAGGAAACCGCATCACCACATGCACGCGCGTAATCCGTTGTCGCGAGCCATGCGTGCACGAAGAGGAGATCGCACCCCAATTCTCTCTTTTTCCGCCCAAGGGTCCTCCCCCTCCGGTCGGTCGGTCTTTTTCAAACTCGAACGTACCGCTTCGGCTTCTCTCGTCATACGATCCTCTTCCTCCCCTCTTGAGAGCGCGCGACGAACGACTCGGTCCCCCCTCTTGATCGATCAAGTAAAGAGGACTGAATTCAGTTTTTTTTCGATTTCTTTCTAGTCCATCTCTAGATCATCGAATTCGGAAGCAAAGAAATGAAAGTAGACGTAAATTTGCCTGCCGCCACAATCCATCTGCTGCGTGGACCATCTCCATTCAGTTCCCTGAAAGCTTGCCGCCACATGAAGTTCTTGTCGTGGGTCAGCTGGACAGGATGGGGGGGACGACAGTCCGACCAGGCGGTTAGGGAAGGGTGGAGGGTGCCACATGCATATACACAGTCTCATCTATCATCATCCCTTTCCCCGCGCATCTCGCACGAACGCCGAAAGTCTATCGAACATTCCCCTCCCTCCGATTATCTAGTGTCTGCGCAGATTTGAGAAAATACAAATACACTGAGCTCCGCGGATGCTAAAGTTGGAATGGGGTTTCGAAGTGACAAAGTCGCCGTTTTATGAGATCGCGATTGTCGATGTTCCTATTCTGTCCTGTCGAACACATTCGCCTGTCTAAAACGTCCCCGAGATCACACAAAACCAAGAAATTCGAACTATGCATGCAATTGATGGTTACAAACAGTTGCTATTGAGAGTAAATATGGGTGGAGTTGATTGGAATAGTACAGATACAACAGAAAAGAGAATATTCGTTCGTTCGTTCGTTCTTTCGTTCGCTTGATTCGCCCTCGCGCCCATTAGAAATAAAAAGGGAAAGAAAGGGGGGAAAACACGACTCGCTCCAGGCTTCTGGAGGAGAAGAAGAAAAAAAAGTTCCATCAAAAAACGAGAGTGGAGTGGAAGGGAGAGATACAGGAACCCTGAGGATGAATGAAGAGAAAAACACCACGTGTGTCGGTCGGCCGAGAGCAAGAAGAGGGAGTGTCGCATGTGCGACAGGGATATTGAAACAAGAACAGAACATTGCTTGGGAAAGTGTTAAAAAAGGAACATACAAAAGCAAGCAACGGCTAGTGGTACAGATCAGGAGAAACGAGGAGGCGGTCTGTTGGCGACGTTTTTTGTTTGCCGACCTCGATAGAAGTAAATTAGATGTGGCGGGTTCAAGTTATCCCTAGCGGCCGACGGCCATTCCCACGCTATGCCAGGCGAGAAACGACAGCAGGTTGAAAGGGGGGGAGGTGGGAAAGGTCGGTCCGAAGGGTCGAACAGTTCAGATTTTTTTTGCGGTTTTTGATCGTACGAGGCACCGGTCCAGAAGATGCGCTCTGAAAGAAAGGACGGGCGGGTGGCGGCCAGTGGCGGGGTCGTCCCTAAAGAGAGAAAGGAAATAGAGGCTAGAACTGAAAGCAAAGCACGAGGAGCGACGCTCGAGCGGGCGGAACCCTTCTTCGTTAATTTTTTTTTTCAATAGCTCTCGATTCCTAGCCTCCGATCGCCCTGGACGCACATCGGCTCAGCGTATTGGGCTTCGTACCCGCCAAAGTCGCCCGGGTGTGCCAACGCCGCCGCCGCAGCACCAGGGGAACCTGTGCCACTCCCGCCGCCGAAGACGAGCATCCGGAGCGCGCGCTCGTCTGCCGGGTCTCGGCGGTAAGGGTGCGCGCGCTCGAGCGTCCGGAGCGGGGCGAGCGAGCGCGTGGGCGACGGCGGGCGGGTCCGCTGCGAGGGCCCGGCGGACTTGACGACGCGCGGGAACGGACGGACGCGGACGCTCGCGTTCGTGTGGTCCGCGAACGGAGGGTGGTGGGCGTGGGCGGGGAGGGTGGAGGAGGTGGGTGGGGAGGCGGACGAAGCGGTGAGGGGGACGGCGTCGACGTCCATCGGCTGGCCGGACGAGTGCCGGCGGGCGTGGGTCCTGACGGGCGAGTCTGCGAGCCAGGAGGCGGCGGAGGAGGAGTGCGAGGAGGAGGAGAAGGAGGTGCGGGACGAGTGCGAGCCGGCGCTGCTGCTGGGCGCGGGCGAGACGGGCGCGGGCGGCGGATGCCTCGTCGACCCCGCGGAGGCGCCGAGCGCGGCGGTGCTGGTGAGGAGGACGGGCGCGTCGGGCGGGGGCGTGCCGAGCGCGGACGGGTACGGATTCCGCGCGGCGGGCGGGTCGTCCGCGTGGGCGGGGGCGCCGTTACTGAACGCGGCGAACTTGCGCTGCGGACGGGCAGAGTGGGGGTGATTGGGCGTGCTCAGGGTGGCGGCGGCGTTTGCCGAGCCGGGAGAGCGGAGGTGTGGGGAGGCGGTGCCGGCGGCGCGGCGCTGGGCCTTCTGCCGCTTGTTGCTCGTCCGGGTGGAGACGCAGAGGCCGGGCGGGACCTGGAGGTCGCAGGCGGCGGGGATGGCGTCGATGGTGCCGAGGCCGTCGACGGTGCGGTGGGTAAAGTAGGCGGCTGTTGCGAGAAAAAAAAAAGTTGGGAAGTGAGAGTCAGCCTCTGTGAATGAAAGGAAGGGGGAGATGGGCGGGACGCACTGAGGTGCCACTTTTTCTGCACGCCGTCAATGTCGATCATGACGGAATACGTCTGCTTGACCATCTGCTCCCAGTCTGGCGGGGGCTCGGGCTTGCCGGTCCTACGGCGGGGGGGAGGGGGCTGACATCAGTCCGGGGAGCTGAGTGAGTAGACGAGGGAGGAGGTGGGGGGGACTAACGATGTGGACGAGCGGGCGACGTCTGGCGGGGGGCGGTACCGCTCGTAGTAGAAGAAGAATTCCTGACGAAAAAAAAAAGAATCGAATTTAATCGGGATTTTAATGAGAGAGAGAAGCACCAGGGGCACGGACCTCTCGCGTGCGGGACTCTGACCAGCGGCGGCCCTCTGTGAAGCGGCCCATGGAGGAGGCCTCGGAGTCGTGGGAGCGCTCCTCCCAGATGTAGACGTCGCCGGAGCGGAGGGCGAGGCGCTCCTCTGCGTCGGGCCTGCGGCGGATGAGGGGGAGACGGCCGAGCTTGACTGCGTAGAAGAGGGCGTGGGCGTCCGCGGTCGACCGGATGCGGGTGTTGGTGCAGGTGGGGAGTTGCATGTGAGGATATGAGCTGAGGGGAGGGGAGCGGGAGGGAGTGGGTCGGAGAGAGATGACGACGGGAGATTGAAGAAGGGGGTGCGGTATGAGAAGAGCGGAGGGGACCGAGAGGGAGGAGGAGGAGGAGAGGGTCAGGGGAAGGGGAGAGGAGGATAACATGGTGGAGTGTTTATGAAGGGCTGGACAGGATCGGCGGGGGACGAGCGAATCCCATCATAGGCCGAATGCAGTGTGGTGTCGCGAGAGGGAGAGGAGGGCTGAAGGAAGGTGGGAGCAAGCGGCCAACAGCCAGAAAAACCACAATCGTCTCCTCCCCCCCAAGAAAAGACACTCGACCAACCATGGACGGCACTACCGACCCGATCGTCCGAACTCTCTTCTCTCTTTAGACTGCTAGATCTATTCATTCCAATCCTTACCCTCCTCGACCCTCCCCCCACCACACACACCCTTCATTTACACACGCGCCCCCCTCCTCCTTCGCATTATGTAACCCCCTCTGCCCGATTGATCCTTCCTTTTATCTCTAATCCCTCGCTTCTTTCCCCGCACGCACAGCCTCCCCGTGTCCCAAAAAACACGAAACAGAAAGAGAGAGAGAGAAAAAAAAAGAGAGCGACCACCGGAAACTCACAAAAAAGCCTGCAATTGCTCCCGCCGTTCCTCCTTCCCTCCCTCTCTTTACTCTGTGTTGCCCCACCACTCGCAGCCTATTTTCTTAACCCTGACCCCCCTTCAAACAGAGATCGCCCCCTTCCGGTCACCTAACGCACAACCCCTCTCCCACGCACCCTCCCCTGTTACGCATCTTTCCACACAACCCGGCACCGCTCGCCATCGCTTGTGTGCAATCACGATGAGCCTCTTTTTTTTCCTCCTCCTCCTCCTCCCTGCCGACAGCTAGATCAAAAGAGTAAACAACGAAAAAAAAGAGGGCCACCCACACACACAAACACTTTGCCTTCTCCCGCTCGACCCTTTCATTCCATCACAGGGCCGAGGCCTACCACCCTATTTTTTTTTCTCCCAGTGACGCTCCACCCACCACCTCGACCCTTTCAACGTCACCGAGCTCCACCGACGGTGAATGGGGGCGGGAAGAGGAAAGAGACGCGGATTTCGTCGGTCTGGATGGAATGTGGAGCATCAGCCACCATTCCATCTCTTGCAACGAACCTTGTCCTCACGAGCCGTGCTTCTTCCAGACGTCTGAACTTTTGTTTTTCCACTCTCTTTTTGCAATGCCCTCCAGATCTCGGAAATTTGCTTCGAAAAAAAAAAAAAAACAACCCAAAATGAGCGGCCACTGATACGTAGGCGCTACATGCGGTCCACCGGGAAAAAACACGCGTATCGATAGTGCTCGGCCGGCTCATGGGGGGATCGGTAAAGTACATACAACTATTTAGTGCTATGGGCGTGGGTGATGACGACAAACACACAGGTTCGAGTGCAACTCGTTTATCAAACCACCTGCCTTCGAATTGAATGCAAAAGGAGGGACCGCACATGGGGACGAACGCGACGCCCTGCTACACCTACCCCGCCAGCCGTTTCTTACTCAAGCAAATGGTCTTGGCGCTCACAAACCGGACCCTTCCCCCCCCCTTTGCCTCGAGGGGAGAGAGAGAGGGACCAGTGCAATAGTGTGTGCACCTCAGCCGGGGCCATCGGTTTTTCTTTCTCCGAGCCGCTTCTTCTTCTTTGTGTTTGTCCCCTCTCGCTTGTCGACCTTTCTTCTTTTCTCTCTCTTTCTCCGCAGTTTGTGGGAAAAAAAAAGAGCCCAGTGGCGAGCGCCGCCCTCCTCACACGAGCAGGGGTGACCGCAACGTAGCCTGGGTCCATGATAGCATCGCACCAAAGGTCCGAAGCTGTGACTCGTCAGCGAACGACGCGTCGCGATTTTCCTTTCTCGTTCGAAAGGGGAAGGTTTCTGTCATTTTTTTTTTCTGGAGAGTTACATATCGTGGTTTTCGGGGAATCTCGAACGGCAGTTTGGCTAGAAGAAAGTTTGGAAGGGCGTAAGTGCGTGGGAAACGCCAGACACCCCTTAGGGCTGGATGGGCAGGAGCTGGGTAAGTAATAGCCGTCGAGTGAAGTACGTGTGGCTTATGTTACGTTTACGTCAAGTTATCTGTGGGAGAGAAATCCCTCTTCTTTCCTCCCTTGAAAAGTATTGACATACAAAAGCTCCCTCTTCCTTTCTTATTTGCTCTCGCTGGCAATAAGGTGACGATTTTTGGAAATTTGGCCTTTTGGCCCCTCGAACGAGGCGAGGAAGCAGAAAGCAGAGCCATGGATGCCGTCACGGATTGCCGTCGGAAAGGGCTTCTCAAACCTCGAGCCTGTTTCCCGCCATCATCACCATCTCTTCTCATCTTTTTGCGAGAGAAACACGCGCACGGGTGCGCATCAAAATATGTGGCTTAGGGCTTAGGGATCCCAGAAAGAGCAAGCCAAAAAAAATTGCTCGATCAAGTTGACAAGTAATAAAAAAAAGGAGGGCCCATGTTCCGAGAAATTGGTGGAGGGTGCTGACTGCCGCCACCCCCATGGGACGCTGCACAGTTAAGCAGATCTATCCATGAAATCGCGGGTAATCGTGCAACATCGTGGAAACACGCAAGTACCATCGGCCCGCTTCCGTATAGCACTTTGGCACAAGGCCAAGAAAGAAGGGAGAAAAAGAAGTGTCTGCATCGACTACGAAAAAAAACAAGCTCGCCGCAAAGGCACTGGCCGCGCTCGGTTTCTATTTCAGTCGTTTCTCTACCTCCGCGGATGTTTACGACATCGCGTCCTCCCAACTGTCAATTCGTTTTTTTTTTTTTTTTTTTT
>JAZHGK010005404.1:0-40165 GCA_037855215.1 Waitea zeae
GAACCATTCAAAAGCAGATCCATTTGTTTTTGTCAATGGCTCATATGATGGTGCTGTTTGTGTATGGACAACGCCTTCAGCATACTTAACTCAGGGTGTTGATATTCAGATTGGCACCCTGTCCCCCATGCTGCCCCCGTCTGGACAGCCTCCTACTCTGTTGCCTCATCAAATGCCATATTATACGTCAACGCACTCTCCACAATTGCTAACCTCCGTAGCCAAAACTACATTGCAAGACTACTTGGGAACCAAAACAGATAGCCAGATTCAAGATAACTTCATCAGAAATGAATCTCACCACAACCACACATCTCCAAGGGGTATACGGGGTGTTGGTGAAAGTCTTATCAACTGTTTGAGACATGCAGAGTCTCTTGTCCCTTTGCCAAGATTATCTTCAGAAACAGGCCCACAGGTTGTACTAGATCCACCATCACAACCTGGATTGTTGTCAGGCTCCATACCAGAACTATTGCCTCCAAGTGGCTCATAATCATGCATTTTCTACTTTGGCATCACTCTGTGTTCAGGGTTGGTTATTCTCTTCCAGTTTTCTGTCTATATTGTAAGGGGTTCAGTCCACTGTCTTATATGTATACTAGGGAAGAAGCGCACAAATTGGAACCTGAAGAAGCTTATTGTTTTTACCAAAGGGAAGTGTCATACAGAGCATTGGGAGCACATGTGTCTATGCCAAAATGCTGTTCAGTAGTTGCTGCTTGTACTGGTGCTAACCAGTTTCAATACCTAAAAGTCTTGTTCTGGTTGGCACTCACGGACTATATGAATTGGCAAAGAAATATTGTGGGGATATGAATGCAATCCATATGAATGGATATAAACTAAGGAACTGTCTATAACTTACCCATAAGAATCTCTTTGGGGTTGGATCAAGTCAACCTTGAACTTTCAGAATTGGGAGCATCTCGTGGGAAGCGTCACGTGACCATCTCCGACCATCGTTGCAGGCGTAAAGTTTCCTAGATTCATCCACGACTTGCTCAACGCGTCAACCGCCAACGAAAAGGCCCCTCGAAATCATCGCGCCCACTGTCCCCGCCATACTTTTCTTGTACGTTTTTGTATCTCTACTGTAGCGTCAATCCGAACATCGACCGTATTTCTTCACGGTAGAGCTTTCCCCGCACTGCTTTGAAATGGCCGCCCCGCAACCGTCCAACGCATCTGGTGCTACTATTGCCACTGGCGCGTCCACAAATTCTGCTGCACCCAACCCCTCTGAGGTTGGGTGGCAATTTGTACCTCAATACTACACCTTCGTCAACAAACATCCTAACCGTCTACATTGCTTTTACACGAAGGCTTCAACCTTCACTCATGGAACGGAAGGGGAAGACATTGTCGCCTGCCACGGCCAACAGGTAAATTGTACATTTATTAATTACATATTAGGCCCTTTACAATTTGAGATGTTACCTTCGGGGCGAAACCACGCATAGTGTGTTACGCTGGGCGATCCGATCTTGCAGTTTTTCATCATGATCCATAAATTTCGTTCGCTGACGCCGATGTCTCTGCTATTCAGGAAATCCACAAAAAAATCACAGACATTGGCTTCCAAGACTGTAAGACATTTATTGACTGCGTCGATGCACAAGCGTCCGCCAATGGCGGTATCGTTGTCCAGGTCATCGGTGAAATGTCCAACCGTGGCGAACCATGGCGAAAGTTTGTGCAGACTTTCTTCCTCGCTGAACAACCAGGAGGCTACTTTGTGCTTAACGACATCTTCCGCTTCCTCAAGGAGGAGAGTGTCGAAGATGGTGAGGCGGCCGGTGAGGCCATTGAAGAGCCTGCTGCCGTGCCCCAGCCCGTGGAATCTGCACCTGCGGTAGAAATCGCCGCACCTCTTCCAACTGAAGATGCACCTGCCGTACAAGAACCTGAGCCCGAGCCGGAAGCCCAGCCACACACCAATGGCGTCCACGAGCCCGCTGCTCCTGAGCCTGAACCGGAACCAGTTGCAACACCAGAAGAAGCACCCGAGCCCGAGCCCGAGCCCGAGCCTGAACCTGAGCCTGTGGCCGAGCCTGAACCCGCCGCGCCTTCGGAACCTGCTGCCCCTGCTGCCCCCTCGCCAGCGCCACCAGCAGTCGAGGCACCCGCCGCACCCGAACCCGCCGCCGCACCGTCCCCTGCGCCCGTTGCTGCCGCCCCTCCGCCGCAGGTCGCCGCTCCTCAGCCAACTGCACCGCCCGCGCCGAAGACGTGGGCGAACCTGGCCGCGACGAACCCGAAGAAGTGGGGATCGGCTGTGGCAACGGAGTCCAAGGGAACGTCTGAGGCGCCGCCCCAGACTGCTACTCCCCCGCCACCACGCACTCCCGGCACACCTCAAGGAGGTGCGGGTCGTGGTTCCCAGCCGCCTCGGGACCGCGAATCCCACCCTCTGTATCAAGCCGTTCAGGCAGCTACCACTCCGCAGTGCTTCATCAAGGTGAGTTGACCCGAATATAAACAAAGGTCCAAGGTGTTAACAGACCCTTGTTTTTTAGGGTGTCATCGAGCCTGTTTCGCAGCAACAGCTTACCCAGGTGCTCACTACTCGCTTTGGGCAGGTGAAAGAGCTTGAGATTGTGCGCTCAAAGGCATGCGCGTTCCTCGAGTTCGTCACTCTCGATGCAGCTAAGCGCGCGATGATCGCTTCTTTGCCCATGCCCGCTGGAGGTGAAGGCGGTATCCGTATTGACTGCGGCGACGGAGTCCAGGCTCGTATCACGGTTGAAACGCGCAAGGAGCGTGGTGAACGCCCGCCCAGCCGCCCCCACCGCGGTGGCCCACCCCAGCAGGGCACCGGCGATCGCGGCGGATACCGCGGACGTGGTGGTCCAGGGAGGGGTCGTGGAATTGCCCCGCCTCCAGGCAAGTAAAAGTGCCTATGGAGATTGATTGATCAATGTGGGGGTGGGTGCAAAAAAGATCGAGTTATCGATCAGCATGCATGTTTTTCCGCAACGTTCCTTTCTTCTTCCTTCAACGTCGGATTTTGCTCTGTTTTCATGCATTGTTTTCTTCTTTTGCATTGTCATGTTGTTTTTTTACGTTGTTGTAACAGTTACATTGTTGTGCTGTATTACCAAACTATTTCTTTTTCACTGTTGGGCACACCACGGTGATTGTATCAAAGGCGTTTCGTTCGAGACCTACATACTCCATCCTAGCCACGCGTCATTCGTACGATTTTTTTCCCTGCTGGCATGAGATAGATCGTACGTGCGATTGAAGGACCAATTGGATTAAATTTATCCGTGGGTGTGGGCGAAAAAACCGCGGATGGTGTGCAGAAGTCGCTTACATAATCAATATTTCAGGAATGGTGCGATAGTCCATGGCTCATAAAAAGCACTCATCCCTCCCTGACAGCTCATCCCAACCGCTCAACCGGTCTCTCCACTCTGCTTTCTTTCCTACACACGCCCCTCTAGCGTGTTCAACATGTCTGCACCCATCGCTGATGGTCGCGTCCAAAACCGCATCGAAAACTACACGTCCTTCTGGCAAAAAGACACCTCGAAGGAGGGCGCCGTCGACAACGAGAACCGTCTCGGGTCTTACACTGATGTCGTGAATGGTGAGCCGATTTTACACATCTATGCCCTTACGACGCGTGTTGACGCGCTTTTTTCTTGAATAAGGTTACTACGACGGTGCCACCGAGCTGTACGAATATGGCTGGGCTCAGTCCTTCCATTTCTCACGCTTCTACAAGGGCGAGGCGTTCGCCGCCTCGCTCGCGCGCCACGAGCACTACCTATCCGCGCAGATGGGCCTCAAGCCTGGCATGCGCGTCCTCGACGTCGGCTGCGGTGTCGGCGGCCCCGCACGTGAGATCGCCCGCTTCTCGGACGTGAACATCGTCGGGCTGAACAACAACGACTTCCAAATCGGCCGTGCGCGCAAGTACACGGCGAAGGCGGGCCTGTCTGAGCAGGTGTCCTTCGTCAAGGGTGACTTCATGAAGCTCTCTGAGCAGTTTGGCGAGAACGCCTTCGATGCTGGTGAGCTTTCTTTCTTCTTTGGCCTGTCGCTGTCTGTATCACTCACCTCGATATCTGTATAGTCTACGCTATTGAGGCGACCGTCCACGCACCCACATGGGAGGGTGTGTATGGCGAGATCATGAAGGTGTTGAAGCCAGGAGGAGTGGTACGTACCTATGCCTTCCAAAATTCATAGTAGTATGCCAACAGCTCGTTCACAGTTCGGTGTCTACGAGTGGTGCATGACCGACAAATGGGACCCCTCCAACCCAGAGCACAAGGAGCTCGCGCACCAGATCGAGTTCGGGAACGGCATCCCCGAGATGCGCCCGCTCAAGCTCGCGCGCCAGGCACTCGTCAACGTCGGCTTCCAGATCGAGCACGAGGAGGACCTGGCCGACCGCCCGGACGAAATCCCGTGGTACTACCCGCTCGAGGGCGACATCCGCAAGGCGCAGACGTGGTGGGACTACTTCACCGTCTGGCGCATGTCCTGGTCGGGCAAGCTCGTGAGCCACAACGCGATGCGCGTGATGGAGCTCGTCGGCATCCTCCCCAAGGGCACGTACGACGTCGGCGAGTCCCTCAAAGTCGCGGGCGACGCGCTTGTCAAGGGTGGGCAGACGAAGCTGTTCACCCCCATGTACCTCGTCATTTCGCGCAAGCCTAGGGCGGATTAGACTACCTATCTATTTTAGATGGAATACCCTTATTGTATCATGGGAGGATTAATAAAACTTAGATTGGCATACAGAACTGCTTGCTTGAGGATGACTGGATATTAGTTTGTGTGCCCACAGTGATATGCAGCAGCTCAGCCTACATGGTGTCGGACCAGGGCTTATTGATTCACTCAGGCATTTAAATATTGAAATTATAGAATTCAAATATGTATAAGCAACATTTCCGAACCCATTTCCTACTGCCTAATTGTCTGATGCTTACTCAAAATTCTGAAGGGACTAACTCGTGGTCCAAACTACATAGGGTGTCCATCGAGCGGGATGAAAGACGCGACGAACTACCCGCGTCCTACTCAATAGCCAAACCCGCCGAAGAACGAACGGGGATCGGCGGTCTGATCCCGCGCTCCGCCAGGGAAGAAGGGATGGTGGTGGCTGCGGCTGTGGTGGCTCCCGTTCCTGCGCCGACCCGCGCCGCCACGACCAAAGCCGAATCCGTGGGGCATCGTCGGGAAACTGAAGGAGTTGTTGCCGCACGGGCACGCCCCGTCGTCGTTGTCGTCGCCTCCGGAATGTTCGTGCGGGGCGCCTCCGTAGGCCGGAGGGGTTTGAGGGGCGTGGCCGGGGAATGGAGGCGGAAATGGGCCAGGTGGTGGTGGGTGAACGGGAGCTGTAGGAGGCGAGGGAGGAGCAGCGTGAGGAGTAGCGGGACCGTGGTGACGGTGTCCTCCGCGGGGGTGGTGGTGGTGAGGGGGAGTAGGTGGAGTAGGAGGTGTTGGGTGATAATGATGGTGGTGGTGCATGAACGGCGGGAACGGTGGGAACGGCATGTGCGGGAAGCCTCCATGCCCGCCGCGTCTACCGCGACCGCCACGGCCAGGATGGCGCCCGCCCCAGTGAGGAGGGAAAGGCCAGGGGAAGAAGGGACCCGTCTCGTCGCCGGATCCCTCGGTCTCGGTCTCATCCTGCTTGTCCTCATCGTCGGCAGGCTCGGCCAGGATGGTGAAGCGGGCGACGTTCGCGCCGGGCGCGGCGGGATCCGCGTTGGCGTAGAAGAGCGCGAGCTCGGGCTCGCTGTCGAGGGTGATGGTGTCTCCATCGGCGTCGACGTAGGACGCGCGGAGGCCGGCGCGGCGGACGCGGAACAGCTCAGCGGCGCGGTCGGCGAGGTCGGCCCACGGAGGAGGGGCGTCGAAGCTCGCGAGACGCGTCGGCCCTGCGGGGTGGAGGGTGAGCTTGAAGGTAGTCGAGTGATCGTCTTCGAAAGCCATGAGATGGATAGAGTGGGATGTGTCGATATCGAGTTATCGAGTGAGGAGTGAGGCTCGACGAGGAGGCTCGATGCTGAGGATGAAGTGCGAACGCGCCAGGCTTTATAGACAAACAGTCCGTCGCAGTAATTGCCGCATTTGGGAGCAATGTGCCATCGGCGGCCGGCGAGGCAGAGGGTGGCGTCCACACAAGTCATGGCGAATTGAGTTCATTCTGGGCGCGGTGAATCACTTTTTTTCAGAGGGGCCGAGATTCGTAACATTCCATATGCAAAGTTCTTCGTGTTTGGCAAGCAGAGTCGACTTGTACGATTGTGCGCAAGGGGCAGACTACGGATCTAGCTGCGCGCATTCAAAGCGACGGCGGCCGGTAGATGGATGGTGCCATACGTGGCAGGCGGTACGGTCATGGTGTCGCTGCATAATAACTGCACAATGAATTAGGAGGAAGGCACGAAAACAGGCTTTTTGCGCCAGCTTTGGGTTTTCAAGAACACATAAGAGTCATGACTTGGCGCTTGGTCGGTGGTGCACTCGGCGCACGGCCAGACTGCAGGTGCGTCTTCGGCGTAATCTGTCCATCATGGGGCAGTGGTCGGGCGCCGCGCTGCGTGGGTGGAACACACGCCTGCCGACAAGCGAACACACAAACGGGCGATCGATGACGAGTCAGAGCGGCCAGGGACGAGAGTAGTGGACGCGTGCAGTCGCTTCGGTGGCTGTCGAGGGGGGAAGGAAGAAGGCGCAGAGAACCGGCGCGCTTGTTCGATCGAACCTTGCCCCCGTGGCCGCCGTGAAACTCTGGGTGCGGCAAAGGTTCGCCGACGACGGAGAGAATGGGAAAACGCCAAAAATAGGCAAGATAGAAATTTCTGAAATTCGACTCCCTACTACTCTACAGACGAGCAACTTATGATATCGAACTCGAAAATCGCGGCTAATAAGCCGTAGAGAAATAACAAACAAATAGGAGCGATCGGAACACAGCGCATAAATCTATCGACGTAACCACCCAACATCGAGCCCAGCCATCGTGCGTAAGCTTTCTGGGTACGCACCACCACTTTCCCTGAGCATACCCGCAAGTCGACGGCATACGTGTATAGGATACAGCAGATGTTCAGCTTGGGGAAACCCAGGATGCTTTTTGAGTATTCTGAGAAGAAAAAAAAAAGTAAGTATTGAAACACGCCATTGATGAGTTTAAACGACGCACGCAGGAAGCTCGGAAGGTTCGGTTGACGGTCCGAGAATTTGGTATAATATCTTGGCACCATTGACGGTGTCACTTTTGGGTATTTGGTATTGAGATGGGGCAATGTAAGAGAGGGGTATGCTAGGCTTGAATAGCCAGATCTGTCCAAAGTGTTAGCTTCACTTCGTACAACGGCAAGGAAAGCCATGAGTAAGAAAATCGCATACCAGGAGCCGAGGTTTCTCCTCCTCTTCGTCAAAGATGACGAAACGGTATGTGGCATGCGCTTGCTGGAGTTCCACCATGTCTGCGACGACAAAAGCCGAGAGAGGTATTGCCGGAGGACTGAGAAGAGCGTTAGTCTGACCTCAAGATAGCGATCAACAGAACACGTACTGTGATGTAGGACCGAAAGGTCGGATCGCGTATTTGGCAAGCCGGTATACGTAGCCTTCTTGCCCTTCGTTCGGCCGGCGACGACCGGCGATGGATCCACAGATGCAGCGAACTGCTCGCCAATCCTCCACGCGCTATAAGGGAACACGTCAGAAACTACAACGTAGGCGGATCAAACCGACGAAAAGAAATAGGCATGTCTCCTCGCCGCGTAGCTCCCGAATCAGTGATCTTGGCATACGAGAGTTGTTTGGCATGGAGTATGTAAATCGTTCTCGGACGTTTTGTATCAGCCAGAGGCTTGCGCCTGCCGTTCCGCGCCGTACACACCCAGAACAACTTGGAGGCACTCAAAACCAGCTAGGGCTTCGACTGCCTCCTTGAAGACGGTTTTGCACAAGACGGAACAGGCCATCGGTAGGTATGCGATGCCGGCCTTCTTTTTCGCCCTGGCACAAGTGCCACAAAATAAAAAGAGGAAGCAGAATAAGCCATACCTTGCTCTGCTCGTACTCGACGAGATTGTTCGTCACCACGTTCGCCTGGTTGAACAGCACGTAGCTGCCGCCCACGAGCACCTGCCCCGGCAGCGGCCAGAAACCCCTCGTGTGCTTCGCGACCTGCTCGTGCAGGCGCTGGTCCGAATGGCACATCCACGCGTCGATGAGCTCCGCCCAGTACTCGGACGGCAGGTCCCGGTACGTGTCCACCCTGGCGCACTGCACGAGCGGGAGCGAGCACGACGCGCACTGGAACGTCGTCGGCCGCGCCGCGACGAGCTCGGACGCGTCGAGGAGGGTGGAAGGGTGTGCCCGCACGGCCGCGCTTTGAGAGGGTGGAGGGGTCCCACCCGTGACCAACGGCTGGGGCAGGTTCAGCCGGAGCTCGTAGTAGGTGCCCGTCCAGCGCACGTCGGGCGTCTCGGGGGACACGCGCGCCGGCAGCTGGAGTGTGGGCGAGCGCGCGGGCCCCAGGCGGAGGACGAGGCTCTCGCCGTCCTCGTGTACTTCGGGCTCGAGCAACGCCCCAGGAGGTACGCTGGGCGCGGTGAGGAAGACGCGGACGTGTGAGAGGGTTTCGTGGAACTCAGCGACGTAGGTTACGTCGAGGATCATATCTACGTACGGCGATCAGAAAAAGGCAATACAAAACGGGCCCAGGGGAGAGAGGAAGACGGAATCACCTGGAGACATTTGAAGACCGCTCGAAGAACCTGGCCTTGAGCTGATGCGCTTCCCCTTTCCCTTTGCGGCTTTCCCCTCCCCACTCGGCGTAGACGATCGTGAGCCGTTCAAGAGCCAGGCGAGCGGGGGCGCAGACATGCTACGCTTCCTCGACGAGGCGCCCAGCGACCTCTGCAGGTCCTTCCTCAGCGGAGGCGAGGAGTCCGGCGGCGATGCGGACGACGCCGGGAACGGTTGGTCGCTGCTCAGGCGGGGCGGCGGCGGTGGCGGCGGCGGCAGCTCGCGGATGAACTCGGGCAAGGTGAGCATCGCGTCGGGGTCTTTCGCACGTGGCGCGCGAAGCTCGGCGTCTTGGCCGTGCATGCGACCGGCGGCAGCGTAGTCTGCGATTGCATCGGCGAGGACTTGGCGCTGGGAGAAGAGGGACGGTTAAGGTAAGGTCGGGGAAAGCGAGGCTGAAATGAAGAAGTGAAGGGACGGTACCTTGGCAGCCTCCCGCTCGCGCGCCCTCTCCAGCCTCTCCGCCATCCCACCCTCCAACACGACCGCCTGGTCGACCAGCTTCCGGTCCGTCGCCTTGCTGATCATCCCCAGAATCCGCTCCAGGTCCTTCGCGTCGTCGACGTCCGCCCGGCCCGCCGCGCGCGCCTTCTCCATCTGCCGGATCTTCGGGTCCTTGAGCTCCACCCGCTGGTTGTTCAGCTGCGGGCAGACGACGTACAGTCGGTCGATCGCGGCTGTGACCGCGTCGAGGTCCATGCGCATCTTCTCGCTGATCTCCCCTCCGCTGGTCGTGGTAGCCGAGAGGACGGACTTGTGGTCGATCGACGCCCGGGCGAGCGCGCCGTCGTGCTCGTACTCGGGCGGGAGGCCGTCGTACTCGGGGAGGTCGTACACCTGGAGGCCGTCGACGCTGCCGGCGGTCGTGCGCTGCCGGCACATGGCGTGCAGCCGCTCGAGCGCGCCGTCAATCTCGGACCAGATGAGCGCGGACTCGACCTCGAGGACGGGCGGGGCGTGCGCGCCGAACTCGCCGTCCGGCAGCGCGTTCTGCTGACGCTCGACCTGCAGGTCGCTGACGTGCCGGCGGAGGGTGGAGAACAGGTCGCCCGGCGGCGGGGGCTCGATCGGGCTCCAGGACGGTTCCGGCTGGAGGTCCGTCGAGGAGGCGACGGCGTGGGCGGCGACGGCCTGGTCGATGGCGGTGAGGCGGTCGAAGCGCGCGAGGAGGGTGACGAGGGTGTGCGCGAGCGCGGCGTCGTCTTCGGACAGACCGTCGAGCCGTGGGACGCGGTCGGCCAGCTCCTGGAGGAGGGCGGCGTTGGTGTCTGTGTGCGCGACTTGCGTCATCGACGACGTGCCCTCACGGTCTCGAACGGCGTGCAGCAGATCCGCTACCGATGGCTGCGTGTGCGTTTCATGTTGCAGGAGATCCCCCAGCGCCATCAAACAGGAGCGCTGGAGAGACGTGATCGAAGGCATAATCTCCCGCTACGACTTTTTCGTCAGTCAAGGGGTTTCTTTTTTCTTCTTCTTTCGCTAGTAGATACACGCGGACACACACGCACCCGCCGAGTGTCTGTGCTCTCCTCCGCATGTTTCGGCAGTTGTGCATGCGTTGTGGAAGGGCCGGGCACGGGTGTCTCTTCCCGTAGGAGTACAAGCGGCCGATCGTGCGAGAGTTGTTCGCGGGGGAAGTGGCTAGGAATCGTACCCGCTAGACTTTCGTCGTGTCGAACAGCGTTTGTTTCACGAGCTTTCTTCGTCTTCTCCCGAGAGAGCGTGGCCATGAGAGATGAGAAGATGGAAGGCGAGAGAAAACACGAGAAGAGGCGCTAGGGTACGTGGACAGGCCGTGGGTGTGGTTGCCGTGGGTCGGGTGCCGGTGAGTGGCCTCGCTGCAGTCAGACAACGGCAAGGGTCCACTGGCGCCGATGGGCTGTCACCATCTCTCTTTTTTTTTTTTCTATTTTGGCCACACACAGCCTGGTCCAATACCACTACGACGACCGAGCCTTGGTGTCCCCGAAGTGCGCCCCTTGCGCACGACGGACGTCGCTAATGGAAAGTTACCGTTCCCTCCTATCTTCATTATCTGGCACGCAGCCACCGGGAGCATGGTCGTGATTTCTCCGGTCATAGCTCTCGCCAAGCATTCTATGGTCCCTGATGGCGTCTAAACACGAGGTGGTGGTGGTGATAGCCTGATCATGCTTCCCTTTCGAGCGCGGCTTGGACGACCCCCGGCGGCGCAGAACTCGGCACGGTAGTGAAACCCCCAGTGTGCGCCTTTCTCTTGTTCGCCCACGGTCCATCCACACCCCGGAGAGCGATTCGCCACGACACGAACGACTGCTTGAACGACCGCTGAACGCTTTTTTTTTTTTTTGTTTTACTTTGTAAAGACCCGTAAACGTCCCAGCCCTGGAGCAGCCTCTGTTGTATCGATCCTTGTCTTCGAGACATACCCAAACTGGAGCCAAACACGGTACACGAACGCCCACCAGCATCATGCCCCGAGGTCCGTGCTAGACAAACACGCTTTGCCTCCGAAATTCACAGCCTCGCCCATCATCATCACAACTCACGACAGGTACTTCTTCACTCGCCGACGAACTGACCGGCGCTGCCACACCCACGCGAAGCATGGACAAGACCGGCCGGGGCGACTCCTCCGCGAAGCGGAAGCAGACACTCTTATCGCTCCTCGACGCCCTCAGCGAGCTCAGCAAGGACGAAGGCCTCGCCGACCTGGGCGTCGGCGGAAAGAACGACGGAAGCAAACCCAACTTTGAAGACGACCGAGACGTCCGTGAGTAGAGAGAGAGCAAGCATTGCTGCGCATATGTACACGGCTTAATAAGCAACGCCATTCCCTCAGCTACGGTCGATGAGCGCTTACAGGTCGAAGGCGCTGAGGCGTTCAACAGATTCCAGCGTCGAGTGACCAACCTCGACAAGGAGGTGCGTACATTCGTCTACGAGGTGTTCTTTCCTTCCTCATCAAAGCCACAGCTGCGCAACTTCTCGAACGCTGCGCGCCAACTCGGCAGCTCTGTCGGCATCCTTTCTTCCGCCTACCACCTCCGTGCCCGCCTCGCCCACATCCTTCACCTCTTCCGCTGCAACGCCGCCGACCTCTTCCCCCGGAAGATTCATCGCGAACCACGCGAGGTGGTACCCGGCCTCGTGCTAAGCAAGAGCCGCAAACGCCGCAAGCCACCCCCAAACGTGGCCCGGCCGGTGGTGGACGAGGATCTGGAGCCGGAAGAGTTCCCGGAGCAGTTCGACCTCCTGGCGAAGGACGTGGTGACGCTTTTGAACTGTCTGAACGAATTTCCCGAGTTTACGGACGAGGCGGTCAATGTGTCCATCCAGTCGTTTGAGAGTGATCTCAAGGTGAGCACCAGTTCTCGTTCGTTCAAGTCGTACGCGCTTTTGAACTTGCATTCGAAGTACTGGGCAAGTTGCTTGAGGGAGTACAAGGGCCAATTCCGGTACCCAGCAGTGCAGCGTTACCTACACGACCTCACAGCTGAGGCAGGTGGCCTTGGCGAGCATTTCGACATTATAACGGCGACATTGTCATACTTTACCGAAGTTGGTGGGTGGTCGTACTCCCTCGCACATAAATGCAAGAATGCTCAAAACAGTGTCGTTAGGTGTACCAACCATCCGCTTTGGGCAACAGCACGGCGCGGCCAACCTTCAGGTTTGTCCTCCCATTCGGACCGTGTACACCGACCAACCCATTTGTTAGAATCTCTCTACTGTAGCGACATTCTTTTCCGCCGTCACCGCTACAACTATGCAGTTCTCCTTCGAGGATACGAGCTCGCCCGCCGCTAACGCCGTCAACGCTTTCTGGTTCGCTTCCCTGGTCTTCAGCATCGCTTCCGCCGTCAACTCGCTGCTCGGGCTTACATGGAAGCAGGCAATGTAGTAAGTAACGTGTCGTTTTGCGAAGCTCGTTTCGCGCTAACCAAAGCAACCGCAAGTCGGTCGCCTGCCCATCGAACCCCGTGGTGGGTGCTCATTTGGATCAAACGCTCCCCTCTCGTCTTCTTGGTCATTTCCGTTGCCTCCTTTTCAATTGGTTTAGTGTTGTTCGCCTATTCATCTCACCAGGTATACGCCTTCATCCTTTCTGTTAATTTCATTTGACCAACGAAATCGCCAGGACGGTGTCACATGTACAATCACAACGGTCTTCACCAGCTTCAGCTCCTTCGGCCTGGTGGCCGTCTCAGCGTGGTTCGCGTCCGAACGATGGGCGTTCGCACGGCACAAGGGGAAGAAGTGGCTCGCAGACATGATCGAGTCGTCCAACCAGCGGATCCTGCACTGGTACCCGGTCATGTGGTGCACGAAGGCGTTCGATACGCTCTCCGAGGGCGGCGTGAAGCAATACCACGCATCCAAGACTGCGTTCGTCCGAACGCGGGATCGCACGCGGAGCTGGTCGCTGGACATGCAAGCCATCGGGAGGAGGTCGATGGCGCGCTCGCAGAGCCCGACGGACTCGATCCCGACGGTGGTCCCAAACGTGCACTCCCCACCAGGCTCGCCTCAGCCGAAGGATGGGCCATCGTCCTCGCTCTCTCTGAACGGACACTCGACGCTTGAGGACGGAGACAATGGGACGATCATCGTCAACAAGGACAACACTGCTAACTTCCCAACTCCGCCCAGCGCTCTCAGGGGCCGGTTTGCAAGCGCCGTCCGGGCCGCGATGATCACCTTGCGGAAACCCAGTGCCCAAGCGGGGAGTCCGAGGACAGGTCGAAAGTTCACTACGTTCGGCGAACTGGGAGGTGCAAACGCAGGGCCCCTTGGGAGTCTGAAGGCATCTCGACTCGCAGCGCTGACACCAAAGCTGAAGAGTCTAGAGATTACACAAGATCTGGCGGCTCACCAGGCGCTGGTGAAACATTTGCAGTTTTCACCGGACGGGAAGTACCTCGCGACGTCAAGTTGGGATCGGACTTCGGTCATTTTCAAAGTTGGGGTACGTCGCTAGGGTGACCATCTGGAATTGCCTTCAACTGAACCTTGCTTAGGAGCCATTCACCGAATGGCGTACTCTGGCTCATCCGCAAGGCTTTGTAGGCCAGGTTGCCTGGTAGGTGTTAGCGGTGTGCTGCCGACGGCTAGTGCTGAAGCCTGGGCAGGTCTCCAAATGGGAAACATTTGCTTACCAAACTGGGTCGAGGTGTCAAGATCTGGACAGAGGAAGGTGTCTGTCAAAAGACGATCAATCGAGGGCGTTCGATCCAATCAGTCACCTGGATGACGGATGGGGACGCATTCTTGTCTGTTGAGACTCACCCTAACGGTAGTGATGTCGTTAAATTGGTAAGTGATCTGGATTTATGTTCTATATTCAATTTGTATTCACAAATTTTCTAGGATTTGACTGGAACTGTGAGGCTAGTTTACCGATAGCACCAAACCAACACTGATCGTATCCAGATTATGGCCACGTATCACTTCGGAAGGATTGTTCTCCATGATGTTGCTGTTACTTCGGACTCGGCTCGACTCATTGGCGTTGGCACTCTGCTTGCATCAGTTGACGGCTTGCGCCCCAGCAAGTCAAAGGAAGAGAAACGAATTATCAGTTAGTGGAACACTTCTTTCTCTCTTGCTGTTGACTAAACTACGGCGACAGTCTATAACATGGACGAGCAAGAGGTTGAGAGGTTGGTAAAAATGGTTGTCCTATGGCTAGCTCCTAACTTTTCCACAGTCAAGTGCCAGTGCTTAATGAGGTTCGTGATGTCACCATGGCACGAGATGGAAAAGTCGCCTTGGTCAGCTACGAAAACAAAGCGCCACCTCAACTCTGGAAGGTCGAATTTGTCAAAGACAAGGACGACCCGAATGACAAGAACGCACGGCTTTCGCTCAGACATACGTATATGCCAAAAGTACCTGTTGACTTTGCTGGTCCGAGTTACTTCGGCGGCAAGGACGATCAGCTTGTATTGTGTGCTGCGAAGAGTACGTGTTGCACTCATTACTCTATTGCTCGCTTTTTTATGTTGTCGATCAGGCGGAGACATCCATATCTGGGATCGCGAATCTGGTGCATTGCTTCACCATATACGTCCACAGGCCGTTGGAGGCGACCTTACTTGCATTGCGTGGAACCATTCACAGGAGGACCCATTCATGTTCGTCACTGGCTCGCATGACGGCGCAGTTCGTGTCTGGACAACACCTACGTTCCTTCGTGGATCATCTCCAACGCCCTCGACATACTCAGCTCAGGGTATCGACATTACTATCCGTGCTGCATCTCCCATGCCTCCCCCGTCTCCGCTACCAGGACAGTCTCCTGCCGCATCTCCTCGTCAGACACCACACCACACACCAACACACTCCCCGCGCTCGCTAACCCCAGTACCGCGCACTCCATCACCGGCATACACGGAGATCAAAACGGACAGCCCAACTCAAGAAAACTTTGCCGGAAATGAACCTCGTCACGATCTCACACCTCCGAAGGGGACATTCGTAGGAGAAGCTCCTGTCAACCGCCCCAGACGTGGGGTATCTTTCGTCGCACTCCCAAGAGTATCTCCAGAGTCAGGGCCGCAGGCTATGCCGGATCCGCCATCGCGACGTGGCTCACTGCTAGGGCCTAACGCGGGAGGGCTAATGCCACCAAGTGGCTCATGATAATGTATTTTACGCTTCACGTCATATCCACGATTGATTATTGTCTATATGTACTGATCTTATACATTTAACGCACTAGTGATGCTTTGTTTGCGTGCATTGTGAAGGGACATTTTTCTTGTCAGTATTGAGGATGTACAAGCTGGAAGTTCTAACTGAAGACACCAAGCACCCTCCAACGCTGTGTAAGTTAACAAAGCAAAACGATGGGCTTAATCATAGTCGATCCAAAAGTGGCCGTTTCACCGATATGGTTAACGTCACCCCGAAGGGCTAGCTGTCGATGTTAATGACACGAGGCTGGGCAGGAGGGCAGGTTTAAGTAAGTAGTACATAAGCATGTCATTGGACAGGAGTAAAAAGGTTCGACATCTACTCTGATTCGTGACCATTAGCGCATTACTGACTATTCGTTTCGTCCCCCTTTTTTCCGTGATTCACCATGGACCAGGTGTCACACAATAATACCCATCCCACGTGGTACGAACTTGGCAATAGCTCACAGTATTGGCAGATGTACTGAGCCTTTTCCCCGTTTGATTTATGCAACTCATCATAGCATATCAAGATACAATCTTCTTTATTTCTGGCTCCCACCTTCCCCGCCCACATCCTGCTCTTCTGATTTGGTAGAGAGGTGATCGGGACCCATGGGCACAGCAAAACGATCAATTTTTCAGGCTATTCCACAAACATCTAATCGCGTACTTCAAGAAAGTGCCAAGCAGTGGCGATAGTATGGCTCTCCGTATCTATCATGAAAGAACCAATGTTATGGACCCCTATGATTCGCTACACCACCCGAATGCTCATATCTTATATATCATACATATTGGAACTCCGCAACTCCATCAGCCCTCCTATGCATCAGCCACTAATCTTGGATAAATAATATAGGATCATTTATGCTTATATACAGGCCGCCGCCCGCATAACCTCATTGACTGTACCGTCTATCTGGGCATGGAATGTTTTTCAGCACAGAAGCTCATGGGCCCAACAGCTCTCACAGGGGCCATCGCATTGGTCAGCTTGATTCATATCTTCACGACAAAAGAGAGGGCACTCACAATTTTTATGGCATGCTACTAGATTGCCCATCTTTTCTTTCAACGCCGCCAACCTAATACAGTGTTGGGATATGGTTTGCTCACTTTTGGAGTGCCCGTCGTGCTTGGCTGCCACTTTTTTAAGCAGGGCGTTTATGCGCAGCTGCCAGCCGCAATCTCTTATTCTATTCTGATCTATTTGACCACGCTCGTCACATCCGTTATTACTTATCGTTTGTCACCGTTCCAACCCATTAGCGAAGTACCCGGGTCCTCTCATCGCTCGGACCACCCGTTTTTGGGCGGTTTACAAGACCTACGGACGCCGTCAACACGTATATTACCATGAGCTCCATGAAAAATATGGCGATGTTGTACGTACAGGTAAGCTGAAGTCCATGATGTCAATAGACCGATGACAAAGTCCTGTTCGTAGGGCCGGATCATCTCATGATTCGTGATGTCAAAGCAATACCGGTTATCTACGGGTCAGGCGCTAATAGGTGGCACAGGGGCGGACGTCAGTGTTCAATGCTATTTACCTTGTTTCTATATACTAACCTTCACAAAGGCCACGCTGTTGCCTCACGCGGAAATGCAGTTAGCCTGGTAGACATTGTTATCCCCTCCGAGCATGTCCAGCGACGCAAGTACTGGGAGAGAGCTTTTAATTCTTCTTCTATCAAGGACTACGAACCGATGATAGAGAAGCGGGTGTTGCAACTTGTTTCAGCATTGAATGCACGAAAGAATGAATATGTTGATCTTGCTGCGTGGTTTGGCTTCTTTGCGTAAGTAGAACGCATGGGCATATCTGAAGTCTTTTACTGATAGGAATCTAACAGAGTTGACTTTATGAGTGATCTGGGGTAGGGATAATCTTAAACATCCACGTTATAAACACCCATATATCACATTGTTATTTTTCAGGTTTGATAGTACTTTCAACATGCTACAGCAAGGCGTGGACGAAGATAACTTTCAGCACAGCCTAGAGAAAGGCGTTTTGTGAATCTTTCGTCGTGCTTTACCTCTTTCTTTAGAGCTCATATTCCGTTTAGAGACCTTGAAGGGTTCGGTGCCATTCCCTGGATCATACCCTTCTTGCAGTTTGTCTCAGAACCACCTGGCTTAAGCAAGGCTCTCCAAGTCTCAAAGGAGAATCTGCTTAAACGAAAGTCAAAAAATACTACGAGAAAGGATGTTTTCTTTTACTTGGTATGTTCAGTTAATTTTGAAAACGCTTTTTACAGGATTGATCTATTTCTTCAGCTTGACGAGGATAGCTCTAGTGGGTATGAGCCTCTCCCTCTTTCAACTTTGGTGTGGGAGTCATTTCTTGTTCTGGTTGCCGGTAAATCTTACTGAAAACAATACCGCTTACATACCAAAAGCTGAGCCTCCTTATAGGATCCGACACCACTGCAGTTACACTAGCCAACGCATTCTTTTATCTCCTTATGAACCCTGATAGCTTCGCTTGCTTGCGCCAGGAGCTCGACGAGAGCATTCCGCACAACGTCGAGATACCTAGTTCGTCCATTCTATCAAAGCTTCCTTTCCTGAATGCTGTCATGTGAGTTAATCAACTATCAGTATGATTGTGAAAAAGGCACCTTATCAGCTTTCATACAGTCATGAGACCTTACGGCTTCAACCTGCCGTCCCTAACGGTGTGCAACGCCTTCCGCCCCCAGGCAGTGGCCCTGTTGCTGTTGGAGAAATGTATGTCTTCCTAATAAAAACTAGAGCAGCTTTATCAACCATTTTTAATAGCATCATCCCTCCTGGTACCACTGTTCAGATTCCATTCTATAGCAGTAGGTAATTTCAAACTGGACATACTGTAGGTCACTAACGCCTCAATTGCTCCGTTGCTAGTTCACCGTGACCCACGCTACTTCTCGGATCCCAATACCTTCTATCCGCAGCGATGGATTCAAGAAAAACAGAGACCGGAGGAGTTCAATCATAATCCGAACGCATGGTTGCCCTTCAGTTATGGTGAGGAGCATACTGTGTCTTGACCACCGTAGTTACTAAAATTTTTACGACATTCTATCGTAGGGCCCACCACCTGCATCGGAAAACAGTTAGGTAAGCACGAAATCCTCGTCTTGCAAATAGCTGTCTAATCGAATGTGCCCAGCTTATGTTGAGATGCGGCTTGTTATAGCGACCTTGATTCATACTTTTGACTTCCAGATTCTCTCGGGATGGGACACTAGCCTATGGGAGAAAAGCTTGCGTGAAGGATTTGTGATGAGTAAAGGAGAACTGCCTATCATTGTGACCACTCGTGTAAAAACTGATGTGTAAGCACCATCTCTAAGCGTTTGGAGGTCCACCGACTCCAAGAGCAATGGTCGAATGGTAGAGAGTTGTTCTTCTCTTTGTATTAATCTCACCTTGAGTTTTCCCGATACAAACACACCAGTATAGTTCTTGAATATAGTCATCAGTTTTGCTCACATACAAAATTAAAGGAACGAGCGTACCCTTATGCAAGCAACAATGGGCGCCTCCGTGTTAGCGAAGGCCGGAAAATTGGATGCCCGAAGCCATGATTACAATGGAGTTTCAACCAAATGCGCGCTTGTAAAGTTTTTAAGCTGTCGAGTTACGTAGCTGTTCAGGCTTTCTGCATGAATATCAAAAAGTGAAGCTATACAAGTAGGTTTGGAAGGTTGACTCGTTTCACGACGAAAATCAGGGGAACATCACTCCAAACACTACGCTCTGCATCAGATACAAGACGAACCGGTAATGCAATATAGGGTTGAGTAATTTTCAGGTGCTATGAGGAACAACTTGTTATAAGGCCGTAATGGCAGGGTTCGCCAGCCTTCCCCCTTAGTCATCGAGCTCCCTGAATCCGATGACTGGAATAGTCTTCACATTTGTTTTATAACAGCACATGAGATGTGTTTAGTGGATGAAAAGCTTACATGGAAAGCCTAGTTTACTATGCCACATAGGAAATGACATAAAGAAGAAAAGTGCAAAAACCTACAGTCAAGTACTGCTTAGTCATACTCAGCTAGACCTATGGATTATATGAGCTCTTGTATTTGTAGGACTGAATGGATTTAATGAACATACCGCCACCTCCTTCATCGCCGCCACCACCGTCGAGATGATCAAAGTCGTCCCCTTCGCCGTTATCAAAATAATTTTCTGCATAATCGTTGTCATACTCTTCATCAACGTCGTAATCCTCTTCTTCAGGTTGGGATCTTGCTTCTGAACGTTCTTCATCTGATTTTTCCTAGCTTACGGTGAGCGATTAGGCTGGGTGACTGGTTGCTTGGGTACACACCTTTTCGTCATCTTCGTCTTGGAACTTTTCTAAAGTGAAACGTTCATTGATGCCACGAGCAGCAGCTTGCAAAAGCGGTAGGCTTAGTTGATTCACAACACTAGTGACAGTAAACAAGGTTTACCTTTCGTCTTTTTTCTAGGATTGAAGTACTCGGTGAATATTTGAGGAGGAAAAAAGGCTTCATTAAGGTCGCGCTTTCTCAGCGATGGTTGTGAGCTTTGTATCCTATATTTGTCCGAGTACCTTGGGAGGTCTGGGTAGAAGATATGATTTTTAGAATGTACACTGGCTCCCATAAGATGTATACCTGTTGATTTAACGCTTTCAACGATATAATAGGGCGATCTCCTAAGTCTTTCCTTGAACCCTTGCTGCAGTTGAGCGACTCGCTTCTCATCTTCTGAGTACTCAGTTAACACCGGAAGCGACTCCATCGGCTACATACATACGAAAGTCAAGTCCAGCTTGGCCCATGCATGGCGATATGGCCACATACAGGATACAGTGCGCTCGGTTCACGAGACATGCTCTGAATATCGGCGAATGTGAGGCCCATAGGTGGAGCGTTGGTAGCAGAGAAGCCGCCTCGTCCTCCCCCAAAGCCACCACGCCCTCCTCCACGCCCTCCGCGTCCGCTTCCGCCTCGAGACATAGTCGACAGTGAGAGTCAGGGATATAGTAGCGGCTTGATTTTGACAACTTAGGCGCCGGCTCAATGCCCACTGGCTGGGCACTTTCGGGGAGCCGGGAGAATAAACGGAACATCACGTGCTCAAACTCCGCTGTTGATATATAAAGGTCTTCGCCCCACGTCGCGCCTTTGTTTGACTCCCTCGCCAACAGCACACCGCCCCTCGCACCGTCCAGCTACAAAGCAACTAAAATACCTCTATAACCCTCACAATGGATATGGCACTTGATGATGTGAGCTTGCATATACCATTTTCTAGGAAAAATAAATGTACTAAGTAAAACCCCAAGATGGTCAGCAACAGCCGCAAGGCGCGTCGCCCTGGTATGCGTGGCGGTCGTCGGGGCTCCGCCCGCGAGGAGGTGCTCGGAAAGTCACCTGCTAGTCCCGTGACACGTGCTCGCGCTGCTGCACAAACTACTACCCCTGCAGGCAACCAAGGCTTCGCCTCCAAAATTGTTGTTTCCAACCTCCCAGTGGACGTGAATGAAGCCCAAATCAAGGTTCGTAGCACCAGCCTCCGTTAGATCAAAGTTGGTTAATTCAACAACAGGAACTCTTCACGGCTACGATTGGTCCTCTTCGCGAAGTTAACCTCAGCTACGACAACCACGGCAAGTCAAAGGGGATTGCCCAAGTCCACTTCCAGAGGAAGGGTGACGGCAACAAGGCCTATGCGGAATACAACAACCGACTCATCGATGGCAGTTAGTATCGCCTCCTCTTGACACCTCCTTCCATCGTTCTAGCGAAGACTCGTATCTTGTGGTGCCTCCCTCTATACTCGGTTTTGCTCATCGTCCGACGCAAGTGCGTTTTTACTCCCGAGGCCACTGATGCTTTTGAGTGACCCTACCTATTTTGTGGGGTTATCTTTAAGAGCTCTTTGGTGAAATGTCCATTGTATTCGGGCTACTCGGTTGCTCACTGGCTTGATCACCCAGTCGAGTCGGAGATTGTCTCAAGGTCTGGCGTCACGGCCTGTCTTGGACAACTTCCTTCAGTCCTCAGGCTCAATCTCACCACATGGGAACGACCTGAAGGTACTGCCACGCGGCGAAGAGGGACGTGGCTTGTTAGCCACATCAACCATCTTCGACAGGACTTTCAAGTCCGCAATATGCAAGGTCGATCGATCGATGGCGAGCAAGACGGTATGGCTATGGAGAGCGTAGTTCGCGATGTTCTGTTACTTCAATTCGCCCCGTCCCGTTCAACCCTCCGCGTATAAATAATTTCAACTAACGAACGCCCGCTCTCCTCTTCACCATTTTGCCTTCTTCGAATCGAATCTGCATCTCAACAGAACGCCCCATGAAGATTGAAATTATCGTCGACCCCGCCAGCGCCCCTCAAGCTCTCGCTGCTCGCGTTGCCCCTGCTACCGTAGCTGCTGCTGATTCCGGTCGTGGCAGGTTAGCATATGAACTACAATCTATTAGGGTTAAACATGTACTCATTTATCTTTTCTCATTCAGGGGCCAGGGCCGTCGTGGTCGCGGTCGCGGTCGCCGTGGGGGAGACGCTCCCAAAAAGTCTGCCGCTGACCTTGATGCCGAGATGGAGGTATGCTTACATATTTGTTGACATTAAGTCCCTTACCCTAACCAACCATCTATCGTAGGACTACACTGCCAGCAACGCCACTGCGGCTGCTCCTGCTGCCCCAGCAGCTTGAAGGCATTCACGTTTCTGATGATTTTTCTTGCGCTTCATTTGCTGTATTACCCTACGTATGCCTCGTATTACAATAGTTTCTAACACAATTTTGAACTGCTTATCTTGGTCGATTAACAAGAAAATCTTAGACGTCTTGCACGAGGTTTTGGGAACTGTACTAGCAAAACTCTATGGCACACTTTGCTGCTGCCGCTGCTCCATGAGGTCAAGCCGACGAGTTTCTCCGTATCCTTGCGCGCACCTTTCGTGTGTATGAGTTCACGTGTAGCATACACACCTGTTTGCTGAACCATCAAACTATCAATCTTTTAGTAGCTAGTCAATTTGGATCTGGTAATAAACGCAACAACGTAAGCAAGAAGCCAAGAGCTGAGCGCTGAGCTGTTCGGACTCGAAGACAGCTGGTGAGAAAAGGCGCCCTCACAGCGCTTCTTCGTCACTTACTGCTACCAGCTACCCGTCATTGGCACTCAAACCCTTAGTGGACGTTGCACCAGCGCCTGCTCTTCTTAAACATGACATCAGAGCTACACTCACCAGCCGAAATTGTACCTAGCACCAATGGAATCGAGCCGCTGTCACCTCCAGCTGAAAAGCTGACGGATGTTGAGGAATCAGCCAAGCCAGAGACAATGGGGGCTTCACCTATATCTTCGGCCGATCCACCAGCAGAACCGCGCACAAGTGTGGATCGTGAAGCAGAGCAGATGGTTATATCGTCTCTCCGAGCACAGGTCCAAGATTTGTTCTCACAAGTGACCCAACTGAATGGCAAGCTGGTCAAATCCTACGACCGCGTCTCTGACCTCGAGGATGACCTCCACGTGGCTTCGCAAAACCTCCGTCATTCTGCGCTAAAGATTGCAGAGCTAGAAATGGAGCGTACGCAACATCTAGCCGCGTTGAACACAGGCTTGCTGGTCGAGAAGTCACAGGTGACAACCGAGCTCACACGCCTTATGGAGCGCGCAACAGACGAAGCAGCACGACGGGGGCGCGCTGAGAGTGCTCGTCAGGAGATTGAGAAGGACTTAGACGATCTTTCAGCAGGGCTCTTCAACCAAGCCAACATCATGGTTGCGCAAGCGCGATATTCGCAGGCTACGAGCGAGAGAAAGCTTGATGAGGCTCAGCAAGCGCTAAAGAGTGCTGAAGAGGCCGTTGGAATTATGCAGCACCAGATGCAGTCGATGCAAGAGGAGAAGGAGAAGGCTCTAGTCCAAGTTGAACAAATGCATATCCGAATGGGGAAAGGAAAATGGATCGAGCGGGACGCAACTGCACCAAGCGCGACTGCCGAGGTCCGTCTGCTTAGCTCGCACAATCCATACCAAGAGTTCCTACTCTTCATCGCCCATCTGCGCTCTCTACGCCCAACAACCACCCAGCCACCAGCCATGTCAACCTTACTTTCGCTCGCATTCCTTGCTCGACTGCAAACTGAAGATTCGTAAGTGTTTAACCGTTTCGCAGTAGTATGATGCTAAAGCGCAGCTTCAGGGACCCAACAGTGCGCCTGGATCTCGCGCCATCCCTTAACTGGCTTTCTCGTCGATCTGTACTAGCTGCCATCCACAGTGGAGAACTGACCGTCGAGCCCATGGCTGCCGCGACCCTTGTCCAAGAGCTTATGAACACAACGTCCTCAATGATACCCGGAAACATCTCAAATACCCATAATATTTCCTGCGCACTTTGCGGAACAGCAATCTTTCCTACTCACCAATCTTCACCAATCTCGCCAATCTCGCCACGTCCGCCTCTTCACCCATCCATTTCTCGGTCAACCTCTGGTTCCTGGCCTACCAATCTTTTCAAAAATCCCCTCGCGTCAGCTAATACAGGTGGAAACCCCACTTCTCCGCCAACGCACAACACTAGCCTCTACCAGGAGCGCCCGTATCCGACGCAGGTGTACATTTTCCGAGTAACAAGCTCCCAGGTCACGACATCAACTGCACCAGTAGTGGGACAGGCCGTCCAATCCCGTAATTTATATCCTCTATGCGCATCTGGCTGGTGTCTCGCTCGCATTCGGACCACATGCTCACTGTGGGCCTTTGTTCGGACCATAATCGTAGAACGCATTTGGGAGGAGGAGCCTTTAACCTTGAATCTACCCGTACCTAAACGTACATCTTCGCGCGAGACTTTGCGCAACCTCACCAATACCACTTCAAGTGGTAGCGCGGACAAAACGGGCGCACCTTCACCTACCAAAGCAACTATGTCGCGTATGCCCAGTCTCGGCGGGCTATGGGGCAAGGCTAGCAGCGCCATCTCTGCTGGTGTTGAGAAGGTCCAAGCTCGTGCTGCGGAGGCTACTACAAAGGATAAAGCGCATCTTCCCTTGACACCACCTCATGCATCTCACGCTGTTGATTCTACGGCTGCTGTGAGTCCCACTGGCCCGGTTCACCGAGTGCTTCCGCCTCCACCACCACCAAAAGCTACAACTCCTGCTGCACCTCCACCCCTTCCGAGCCGAAGTGCCAACCGAAGTCAGAATGGACCAGTTTCTCCAGTATCACAACCAATACAAGAAGAGACCGTGGCTCCTATTACGGACGCGACTGAAGCTGTGACATCAGAACCACCTGCAAAAAATGACATTATCACTACTCCGACACAGGACGACAAAACTGCTGATGAACCAACACTGTCCTCAAATCCCATAGAGATTCCGCTTCCAGAGTCGGCAACTCCATCTCCCGCTCCTCTAGCACCAGAGTTACCAACGCCAGTGTCGCCAGTGTCGCCGGTAGTCCCTCTTCGTGCAAAATCGCCAGTCGCGCCGCCATCACGCACCGCATCTCCTACTCCCCGTTCGCGAGCCGGCTCTCCAGTGCCGACTAAGGTACCCTCTCGAACAGGTTCTCCTGTTCCAGTCAGGCCTTCTTCTCGCACTGGTTCTTCTGCTCCGGTAAGGCCACCCTCGAGAACGGCATCTCCCGCCCCTTCCTCACCAGGTGGACCGCCCCCGCCTCCACCTCGTGCAGCTGCACGCACCAGTTCGCCCGCTATTCCACCACCATTGCCAAGGAGAGCGGCGGGACGTGCACCGCGGCCGGTGTCGCTTATTGAGCAGGCCGCTTCCAACGCTGCTGCCAGTGCGGCGCAACCCCCCGCACCTATCCCTGAAACCATGACTGAGCCCAAAGACGAAGACGGCAAAGCCGAGGACACCAAAGATGCAGACGGCAAAATTGAGGACGGCACAGCCGAAGACGATAAAGTCGAGGGTGCCGGAACTGAGGGTGGCAAAACCGAGGACGCCAAAAGCAAAGAAGACGTTAAGCCCACTATCACGACGGCTGAAGAAGAAACCGGAAACGAGTCCTTGCTTGCCGAACATGCGATCCAGGAGCCGACAGCTGTTCCGGAGGTGAAACCCTCAGTTTCCCAGGCTGGTGAACAACCACAAGATCAGGTTGAAGCTTCTCCTGCAACTTCATTAACTCTAGAAGGAGACAAAGCTATTGCTCGTGATCTGAAGAGCGAAGGCGGAGCGGCCGCTACAGTATCGGAAGATCAATCTCAGACTGGTCTCGTTGACGCTAAGAACAATGACCCTACAGTGGCAAAAGACGATCAAGTCGATTCTTCACTTATTTCGGATGAGCCGGTAACCAAGGTGGAAGATAACTCGAACGAGCCTGAGCCGCTTGCGAAGGAAGAGAAGGAGAATGATAATACGGAAGTGTATGTTGGCGAAACTACGTGGGAAGAGAGAACATGGAAGGAGCTTACTCGACTGCGTGAGGACATGTTTTGGGCACGTGTGGGAGGTGTGCGGTAGGGAAAGACGAAGTTGGCCATTCACACGAGACTACATAGATTAGGCACTGCATCTGTTTTAGGTAAAACGAGTTAAGCTAGAAATTACAAGATAATCAACGGAGAGTTATACATGTCCACGTCTAAAGTAAACACTACCAAACACAGCTGGTGCAGATGAGCTAAAACTATACATATATATATGTCCCCGTAGTTGGTTCAGAGACAAATTTCCCATTGTCCACTATCCACCTTCCAAACCTTTCCGCTCTCTTCTAGAAATGTAAGTGCGTCCTCGACTGCCCATTCACCTACGTATCTCCACCTTTCGTCTGTCTTACGCAGGTACTGAACAATTTCTCCTTTCCCTACACCAGACTGAGGAGCACCGGCACTCTTGCCTGATGGGAAGCGAACAGCAGAATGTTTTAAGCGTTCGGCGAGAAGACGCACAGCAGTCTCTACAGGCTCTGCGAAGAGCGCGGGCGTGACAGTTGCGTACGCATCCTCGTCTACACCAGGCTCAGAGACAGTGTCAGTCTCGTCGACTTGTGTTCTTGCTGTAGAAGTACTTATGGATGCCTCTGGCGTAGCGTCTGAACTACTACTACTGCTGCTGCTGCTGCTGCTGGACCTCCTCCAAAGCCCCTGCGTAGCCTGCACCATCCATTCGACACTCATCGTAGAGGGCAGAGGACGACGCTCGCCGTCCCAAAGCACTATGAGTCCTTCAGTAAGCAGCTTGATGAGCGTGCTCACAAATAGAGCCTTCATCTTCGTGCGGAGTGTGGTCTTGGTGAGTGCCGGGGGCAATGGTTTGCCACGTTTATGGGCTTCGCGAGCGGCATGACGTGCCGTGCGCTCCACAACGCGGCGTGCGAGAAGGGCAAGCTCGGGAACGCGCCGCAAGTACGAAAGAGTGAATGCTTGGGGAGCAGTCTTGGAAGGGGCGGAGGCATGAACGAACGGGGGGTCAGGGAGTTGAGAAGTGCTGACTAGAGACTGTGAAGAGTAAGGCATGGTGTTGGTATCGGAGCGACCAGTGGGTATTGGCGTTATAGGCGGGGTGAGATCAGCGTTGGAAGTACCCGCGATGGGTATGACAGAGGCTTTGTCTATATAGTATCTCATGTATAGGCGGAAGGTGACTTCTGTGACTTCTTTCGGTCTCAACTCTGATGGGTGTTTCAGAGGTAGTGTGGAAGTAATATTTTTTTCTATCTTGTCCCTTGGTTCAGCTGTTGGTGACGGGGTGGGTACGAGGGCCATCTCCTTCGGCGCGGGTTCGGCTTCGTTGGGTTGCTTGCGGGGAGACACAGTACGGGATCGGGGAGGAGGTCGACGTGAAGCCCTGGGAGTGAGGCTAGAGCGCGGGAACTTGGTGGGAGACGGGGAAATAGGAATGACGAAGGATCCAAGAGAAGGGTTGTGATACGACGAGCGGTGAAGTTCAACGACACGCTGCCAATGTCTTGGTTCGTCGTTAGAGTCATCGACCAGTGCTGTAGGTACGCCCAGTTTAGCGAAGACATACGATGTGAATCTTGTTAAGAAAAACGTACCGATAGTGTCAATTAGCAATTGACGTGTTTCATACCACGGAACGACTCTTCCCTGCACCCGTGCACGTTGGCCAACATCAACGACTGGCTTTGGCGGCTCCGGGGGATAACTATCGGACTCTTTCACTTGGGCAGAACGAGAGGTGTCGCTGGGTGGGCGGTAGTTAGCCAACGGATCGGCTTTCGTTGCTGTGCTTGGGCCCTCCTTCATGGGTGGCTTTGGTTGGTAGGGCATATGTTGTGAGTGGATGTATATGCATTCGATAACGCCAGTTCCATCGTCGACTGAACAACAGTTCAGTAGGTCGCATTACATCTGAAGCAACGACAACGCACGGAAGTAGAGTGTCTTCTTGTCGTGGACTATGGCACCGACTATCATTCCCAAGACTTGAACTGTCCGACAAGGAACGCGGCCCAGCCAATAAAAGTCTTTGTCTAGTCTTTGTAGTCAGTCAAGCGAAAGCGAACGACCATCCTGACTGTGTGCACACCTTTCATTCCACTCCACTTCATCTCTAGGGCATCTTTGACGAAACACGGTGCGACTGCAGCCGCCGTGAAGGTCCACCTCCATAATTCCTCCGTAGACGGCTCAGTCGTCTTCAACTTCTTTGCGGGAGTTGGGGTCAAGTTTTCGGCATGTTCTGGGCATTTTCGCTTGGCCGGAGTCGACGGCAGAGCGTGCTTTTCAGGAGAGGCTATCGCAGTCGTGGCATCTGAGGAAACAAGGGCCCGGCTCATATACGTTGGCGGGGTTTGGGCTGAACGTTTGGCGTCCGTAGAAGCGGCACATTGAACGGACGTCAGGATGCGCCTCTCGACTCCGCCAGCTGTGTTTGAAGTTCGATAGGGGCTTTCGGGGTGTTCGCTTGCACGGATGAATCCCTGCCCCTCGTGTTTTCTCTTTTTGCTCATCTCTTGCGGAGTTTGTTTGCTCTGACACTTATGGCTGGTAGCGATGGGTTGAGTTGGGTAACTTCGGTCACAAACGTTCAACAAAAATGTCTAGTCACACACCGAATTAAATCAGGCAATTCCAAAATAGGGTCGAGCCGGAGGGGCTCATTGTTTCCTTTTTCAGACCTTCTTTCTGACTCTGCAATCAGTGTATCGGTTCTGAAAAAGCCCGAACGCTAAACTGCAAAGGGCACCTGAAATGCAATACAAAACTTTCTAATGATACAAGTTTCGGGCCCAATTTCGATGTGTACGATGAGAACGACAGCGAAAAAATAATACAGCGCATGTATGATCAATCAGTAATGTCCAAGAAAGGCCTGCATCCCAGTAAGAAGTGAGCTCAGCTCATCGCCTCAGCTTTTTTGGGTCGTTTCCATCAACTGCCATCGTGGCTCCACTAGCCAAAGGTTGTTGGAGCTGATGTCCAAGTCCCATACCCTGTGCTGGTCGACGTGTGTTGCTAAACCCGGATGAGGCACCGCTGTAGAGCGCAAGGATTAACAACGGACATGGTGGACAGCAGAGAAATATGTTTACCTCATAAGATCTGCAGGACGCTTCATTCCGAGAACTGCACCACTGGGCCTACCAGGGGCCCGTGCTCTATTGAGAGGATTCTATGTTTATGTCGTGGTCAGCACCTGAGCTCCCTCAGCTGAGAATATGACTCACTACTCCAAGCGGAAATTGGAACTCTCCTGTAAACATAACCGGGCGCTGTTGTTGTCCGCCTGTCGAAGGATTTGTTGCACCTTGATATGCTTCGTTGGCCGGTTTGGCCGCCGCTGCGCCCTGCAGCTGGAAGCGCTGCTGCTGCGGCTCAGGGACCTGGGCAGCTTGAATCGACTCCTGTGGCGAAGAATCCGCCGGTGATCCGTTCGGCGACGCACTCGCACGCTCCTCCTCCGCCTCACGTAGCGCCTGCTCAATCTGCTTGGTCCTGTCCGTGCGCCCAGCGGCAGTTCCCGTTCCGGAGGACGTGCGAGGGAGCTCTGGTGGTGCACCCATGGGTTGATGCTGGGCTTGAACCTCGTTAGAGGTCTGCTTTCCCTTTCCGCTGTCTACTACCATCCCAGTGTAGGACGACGCGTCGACGTCGACCACACCCTCATCCTCCTCGAATGGGACCAAGGCGCCGCCGAGACCCTCATCGTTATCCATTCCGGCCATATCGAGCATCTCGAGGTCCTCCGCCGTGTAGTCGAACGAATTCTCGCCGGCGAAGAGAGAGGTGTGGGTGCTCCCAGGTTGAACAGGCCGAATCTGGGGTCCAACGGGGGCAGATGGAGGTTGAACGACGTCAGTTGGACTAGCTGCAGGCTCGGTGTCGGCTCGAGCGATGGGAGCTAGCGCGACAGGACAGTTATGTTGCTGTGGAGGAGCCTGTGGACGCTGGACGGGAGGTGGTGCGTTAATAGGCGCGACAGGCAGTCGAGTGGTCGTAGGTGGGTCCATTCTTGCGCCAGAAGGACCGACGGTAGAGTTCGTGTTGGGTTCAGCAAACTCGGGGCGACGATGGAGTTGGCTTTTGTCGAATTTAGGCTGTGGGACCTTGATTTTGACAATCTCCTTTGCATATTCCTTGTCGTATAGACAATTGCCCAGCAGGTTCCCGAAGCTGCGGAGTGCGCGTTTAACTCCGTCTGTGACGGCTTCCTTCTTACACTAAGCGCATGCGTCAGCAAATGAGACTATATGCGCTATTTTTATAAACAAAACATGCCTTGTCGAGTGATTGTGCTTTGCTTTTCCCATTCTCTGACATCCCATACCCAACGTCTTCGTGGAACACGCCATCACGAAGGGTCACACGAACTATTGCGGTGACCCCAGCCGATACGCGTCCTGAGCCTTCCTGTACGTCCATGAAGTCTACCGTCAGACTGACCACGGACGAGCTCCATCCGTTGAACCCGAAAACCTCATTCGCAAGGTTGATGATCTTCCATCCCTCCGCATACGTCAGCTTTGTGTTGCCTCCGGGCCCTGGCCTAGTGGAAATATATTCTGGGCCGAGCTTCTTGTCGAGCTTTGCCTGAAGCTGAGCTATTTTCAGTGCCGTCGCCTCAGACATTTCCATCGTCATGTTCGACGTGTCGGGCACGCCAAAGGTGGGGTAATTCTGAAAGGTTCCATGCATGGTGGGTAGGAACGACAGAGGGCCGTGTACGGAGAGGTCGCGAGTAGTGGAGGAAGCACCAAAAGGGGCGAATGTAGGGCGGTGAGGAGGGATTGTGTTGTAGGAATCCAAGAGGTGGCCGCTGAATGAACCAGCCATACACTATTTATGTGATGGTAGGGAAACGTCAAGTTTGAGCGATTCAAACTCTGAACAGATACTTGAAACTAGCTGATAATCTTTCAGAGTCAGTTCAGCTTTTTATACTCATAAACATACAAACGCACCAACGACCAAACCAACAGACGTAGTTCTATGAACCAAAGTAACTCGTGGACGTTCAAGAAGTTGGATTCTTAAAAGTCGTGATGTCTTCGTACGCGCTTAGCGATATGCGCTGAGTCGGTTATAAAAGGTAGTCCTCTGGGAAAGGACAAGAAATCCCAGCAAGAACTGCGGCGAAAGAACGAGGCAAGGAAGTGGATAGCGACGAAGGGTATGTCGTGAGAGTGAGAGGCGGGAACGGTCACGGGAACATAAAGCAGCGCGTTCGCGTCTCTTGGCAGTTATAGCGCGAGACACGAGTCACCCCTCGTCCTCCACTGCCTCATCCCATCGGCCTTTTTCCATCCCCGACCATCTTCGCCACCTTCCTAATTCTGCATTTGACTCTACTAGAAGAGATAAGGAAAAGTCAAGAAATTGTGTGGCTTGCCCACGTCTACATATGTGTTCGACGGAAGTTGATGGTGTCACCCATAGCCTGCTTGTCTTTGGAAAATCTGCTTCGTCCTACCAGTTCTTCGAATCTGTGCTCCAGCTAATCTGTTACAGCCATAACTTCAAAGAATCAGGATGCAATATTGTTCACTGCACTTCAAAATTTCAATTCTATACGTATGCCTAGGTTTCTACTAACTGTAATCGTTCCCAAATCATATTTACCCTGGCACTACGGTTGATCACCCTATTTCACTCTGGAGTTTTCAAACCTGTTTGTCAGGCGTTGAAATTAGAGGTCCCCGTCTCATGGCAGAGAAATCAGCAGATTGTTATCCCTACATGTGATCTTCGTGACTGGGCTCACCCTGGCTACTTCAAGCCAACCTGCTGGAACCCTCGCCAACCACCGGAACGACGCCTCTGCATTCCTCAGCGATCAACCGGGGCTCTTCCATTATTATACTCACGAAGAAGCCATCTCTCCCCCTTTCTTCCAAAAAAAAATCAAGTGTGGGTCGCATCATCTCTATGCGTGGGTTGAGCACACGCTGGACGTCATCCTGCGTCCTGCTTTCTCCGTGCTTACGCACCGTACGCGAGGACGCCGGAGCGGGTCACTCCGCCCCCGCCACTCCGAACGTGCTCGGCCCGCAGAATACGCCGATCTTTGTTTCTGACAACAGCCGTGAGTATTGCTGACTGACTACAGGATGGTGGCTTGCTTATGAAAAGCTAGCGGAACGTAAGTGCTTGCATTCGTCGTTACGTTTTCTTGCATTGACGTAAGCTATTGTATAGACACATCGCCCGCCTTCGATCAACCCGTGGCGTCGATGAAGCCTCGACAGTACTACTAGAGTTCTCAGCTCACGATGTATCTTACGGAAGGATTCTCTTTGTGCCCTATTCTGTTTGTTACCTTTGTAGCGTTGTATTAAGACGTTAAGCGTGTGGCGAAAAGTGGGCGCCCTCACTGTATGCCTAAAAATCATAAGATTCCGTGAGAGCGGCCAAGGGTTTCGAGCCGTCGTTCATTCCTTAGGCTCGGTTCGAAGCTGAATGGCCGAATCCATTCATTATGCAAAATGCATCCCCGCTCATGCCCGGCCTCATTTTTTCAATGCAAAGACGGAGGACAATAGGTTGGGAGGGTCCGAAGGGCTGGACGATTTTCTCCCGGAACCGTGAGCGCAACGGAAAACGTGCTGATAGCCATGCGGGGAATGGCCACCAGGACAACCAGTCTGGGCACTGACGCACGTCCAAGTATGTATCTATGGTCGGGAGAAAACCGCCCAGGTGTAGACCAGTCACGGCCGACCGGATTCTCTTCATTCGAAATCTAAACTGCGGATGAGAGGGCGCCCGGCACTCAGATTCAGCAAGCTCTATGACGTGTTTCCGGTCTGGGGAAACGCTCGTTTTAAGTCCACTTGCGTCAATAGTCCGGAAAACGCGGCTTTTGCGAGGGGATCGCTCCTAACGCATCCTGTTATCTTTTGGGGTTTGCACCCAGGGGCACTCAGTACACGCACCAGAAACGTGTACGTATGACGATGAAGGGGGGTCTGAAACCGATGCTGTTTTCTTCATGAATGATAGGAATAACCGAGCATACACCGTTCCTGAAGCCTGTCCGCCACACAACTCTGGATGAGTGAATAGCCTACTAGTTGTTTAACAGTTGGGAACAACAGGCTGAAGGGCATATGAAAGCTGCTTGATCGACAGGTCAACAACCACATGTAGAGTACTTGGGGTCAGAGGTATTGTGGCAAGGATCCGATTCACATAGATTAATAATGACACATTTGCTCGGGAAGGAGATGACACAAACAAAGAAATGAATTGATCGCGCAGGTTGCATATACATACGCACGAATAGCGCAACGGATTCGCTGACCTACATGCTTTATGCCCGCAGCAGCACGCACATACATACCCACTTCATCACAGTAGGCACGGAAATGTGTAGTTCCGAAAGAGGAATGCTATATACAAGCAACGGCTTGTGCCCTGCTTGAAAGACTGGGAGGTCGCTTGAAGAAGGATGTGCGGTCAAAACTTCCGATGGTGAATCCGCAAACGGCAGATCCGTTCCGTGAGACGAACAAAATTGAAACCGGAGGTGCAAGATTCCCCCCGTCAGACGAAGGGATCGGAGCGTGAACTGCTTACCCATCGGCCTCGTCTGATACGCGTGTTGAGCTTGTGAGCGTGCTTTCTTCGCACTCTAATCATGGCCACGATGCCTACCGTCAAAGGAGGATGTGGTTCTGGCACTGGTGCGGGGCACTAGAAGAATAAGGCGATGAAGAATAATCAGTGGAGCGACGAGACGGGAAATGAGATAACGAAGCGAGTGCATGTCTGTGTCCTCGGTCTGGGTGGGGAGTGTATTTTCGGATCTCAACAAAAGAAAGCGTGGCATTCTTGGACACGTTTTGCGGTATCGCAGAAACATCGACGGTCTTCGTAAGAATGCCCCAACTTCAGAAAGATCCAGGCTTCAAAACCGGGGCTTGTAAAAAGAAGGAAAGGAGTCGTCGCAATAGGGCATAGCGGCGGTGCTGGCGAGGAGGGCCGATTTGGTAGAGCAGGGAGACAGTTGCAAAGCACGTCCAAAATGTCGACGCCCAAATCTGTCATCGAGACCGTCACCGGAGAAAAGGCAATGAGACGTATAGCCGGTGAAGAAGGAGAGCAAAGATTTATCGAAGAGGAGAAGAGGAAAGACAGTGCCTGGACAAGTCTTTTCGTTAAGCTCTCACGAACAGAGGACAGAGTCTGGGTAGGCGGTTGAAGTGTTCAACTGAACGATCCCGAGCCCCTCGTCAGGGCAGCAAAACAGATCGCAGGACGAGAACCCCTCCCCCCCGTCTCCCTCCCGAAAAAGGAAGAAGGAACGGCCGGCAAAGGGTCCGCCCAGGCCCTTCCTCGGTCGAGGCTCACGACCATTCATTTCATCCCGCTCTATCACAGCCGGAAGCATCGGAGACTGAACAATAAAAAAAGACACCAAACGGCAGCGGCGGGAGTTGTCCCGGAGGGTAACCAAATTCACACACACAGCCCTGACGTCAATTTTTTTTCTCTAAATCAAAACGTCTTCTAAGGAACCATGGCCACGTAACCCCGTCGGGGGGCTACCATATCCGGCGTAATGCGGCGGGGGGACTCGGACGGAGAGGGGGCGCGTGATGCCGCCCTCGCCGTTCGGCGAGCTTATCGCCCTCTTGACCGTTCCCCCCTTCCAACCCTTCTTTCTCGACCCGGGCTTCGATTTTCCGGCACAGCCTGTTGTAAGAGTGCGTGTAATGCCACTTTGTGTGGCGCACCTCTTTTTGGAAGAGAGAACCTTTTTTCATTGCAACGTGTCTTTTCGAAATGGGCTCACATGTCCACGCCTTCGCGCCACCCTTGGGGGAGGAGGGTCATTGACGTGGTGGCGGCTGAAAGTAGGGGTCAACGAGACCGCGGGTTCCTTTTCTCTTTCTCTGCTGAAACGTCCGCTGCAGGCGGTGTGCGTAGGTTATGCAATGATCCAAGGGGGGAGGGGTTTAAAGTTATGTGTGGAACGATGTTCTTAGGATCACACCGGGAATCTTTGTTCAGAACTTTTTTTTTTTGGCTTTTTCGGTGGAACAGGTGGAGTCGCAAGGGGGTGCGCGGTGGTGCGATTTGCCACCAACACCTTCTGTTTTTCTTTCAGGTTCCTCGCAATTCTAACATGGAATCTTGTTTCACTCTTGCAAATGAACCTGTGTAGCGTTCGACAAATGGTTTGCAGAGGGTATGCTGCGTGTGTGAGAGAGGAGGCATGAGGCGCGCGGAAGCCTCTTGTGGCCGATGCCACTTACGGCAACGCTCAAAATGGGCGTAGTCGTAAGTATGGCCATTCTGTTTCTCAATCCCTTACGGCTGCACGTATCGGACAGATGCTTCTCAGGGGGGAAGGGGGAAGGGTGTGTGCTCGATATCTCTGCTCGATGGGCATGGCGCAAAGTAGCGTTAGCTTCCGATTGGGCGGGAGGTGGAGACTTTGATCGGCTCTGTGGACACGCATGGCCTGGAGCGCTTTGTGCGTCCAAAGCGAGGGCCTGCAGGAGGAGAGGCATCAGCGTGGCGCGACAAGCTAGGCCGCTCTTTCTCTCGCGCGTACGGCCCCCCTCTGGGGATTCGCTTTGTGTAGTAGGGGGATCACATCATCGATGGCCCAGCTTTCGTATGGGAGGGGTGTCCCTACTTTCCCCCGCAAGGTTTGATTCACTGGATTCGACATATCTACGGCAGACAGGGGGGGCGTTGTGGGTCTATTTTAGCAGCCGAAGGAAGGGGGGGACATGCTGCCACTGCAAAAGCGATGGAAAGCGCTCCACTTTTTGCGGGGAGAAGCACACGGGAGGAGAAAATTGGACGTTTTGATGGGGTCAGTCGGTTTTTTTTTTTGCCATCTTCCCTTCTTCGCTTGGGTTCAATGGAGGGGGGAGGGTCATCTGCCCCATCACCTTCTTTCGCCAGCTGTTCCCTAAAGGGATAGGTGCAGGTGTGTGAGAGAGAGTAATGCAGCCTGCAGTACAGCCATTCATGTACGGAAATGGACGGTACGTGTGGGGATAGGTGAAGCCGCGGCGCTAGAGTCACAAGAGAGGCAGCGCGAAAACCGGTCTGAGCCAGTCACGGAGCGGTGCGGCGGGGAGGAAGGGACTGACAGCAAAAGAGAGAGCGGAGAGGGAGAGGGGGGGGGATCTTGGGTCGACGATCTCCTCTCCGTCGCCGGCCGGGAGACCGAGGGGGAGGGATGGGAGTAAAATGGGCTACGCTGGTCTGTTGGAGTGAGAATTGAAACTCCGACGGTCGTAAAACTGGGTAGTGCCACGCGGGCGGGAAAAGAGAGTTGTGTAACCCAGCCCCCCGTTCCAACGCCTCTCTCTCTTCTCTCTCTCCAACGCTCCCCACCCTCCTCGCCTTTATCCACCCCCTCTTCTGCCGGTGCAGACATCCCGCTCCCCCCCTCTCCCGCTCGACACCTCCGCGCTCTCAACCATCACAACATTCTGCCCTCTCACACAGCTTCAACCTTGGATCCACCACAGCAATGATCATGGTCCACAAAGCCGCTCAGCTCCCGACACCGCCCGCCTTCCAGCAGCAGCACCGTCGCGCGCCCTCAGCTCCCGCCATGTCCGTCCAGCCGACGAAGACGCCCGGCCTCCTCTCGCTCTCTAAGCCGGCCGCTCCCGCGAAGAGCCAACGCCAGCAACGCTCACCCAAGCTCAAGGCCGCCCAGGCCGCCGCGGTCCCCCAGCAGCGTTCACCCAAGCAGGCACCCGCGCAGGCTCACCCGGTGCACGCCCCCACGACGACGTCTCCCAGCGCTGGCTCGCCCACTCCTGAGCAGCGTCCACGCGGTCGTCAGCACCACGGCAAGGACAACAAGGGTCGGAGGTAAACACAAGATGGCCACTCTCGTACCATGAGGCTGTGCTGACGAAATTTGGGGGGACACTCATCGTCCTGCCCTTTTTCTCTTTCGCCTTGTGCACTCGCAGGAACACCTCCAACTCCCCCGCGCACCGCAACCCGTCTCTGCCTGAGAACGCGCCCGCTCAGACCGCTCCCCGTCGCCCGGCCGCACGCCGCCCTCAGTCGTTCGCCGCCCCCAAGGGCTCGGACCCCTTCCTCGTCCCGGCTTCGGATCTCCCTTTGGTGGCTCCCGCCGCGGGCAAGTCCATCCGCCCGACGCCCGCCCTCTCGGCCCAGCCGTCGGGCAAGCTCGCTCGTCGTCGCCGCCCCGGCCCAGACTCTCCTACGCCGGCCCACGCGAAGGCGGTCCCTATCCCACACGTGACCTCCCACCCCGGGCTGCCGCTCTCACGCTCCGCTCCCACGAACGTAACCCGCCCGGGTCCTCGTCGGTCCACGAGCGGCGCTGTGCCCGATGGGATCGCCTTCCCTGTGTGCGACGATACGGCGGAGGACGACGACGAGCCTGCGTACCGCCGCTTCGACGACGGCCTCCGCACGGCGCCTCAGGCCACCTTTGGCTTCCCGAACTCGCCCTCGCCCCGCATCCGTTCGTCGAGCGGCGGCTTCATGTCCGGCTCCTTTGACGAGGAGTACCTCAACACCCCGGTCGACGACGTCCGCACGCTGCTGTTCGGTCTCTCCCCTGCGCCCGCCTTCCCTCAGTCGTTCGTGCCCAAGGACCTGCGCTTCGCCAACTCGCAGTTCCAGAACTCGCCGGACCCTGATGACCTTCCATCCCTCTGAGCGGAGGGCTCTTCGCTTTCACGAGTTGAGGTGGGGATCTTGTCTCGGATGATGAGCGACGGGTTGCTTATCCCCATCTTCCCTTCCAGGCATTGTATTTCTAGTGTCCGTTTGGTCGGCTGCCTTCGATCCCGCTCACCTTCCTACCTTCGCCCGCGTCGATCGCGCGATTCTCGCCAACATATCATTATATCGCTCTCCACGCGGCGTTCGATGCGCGCCCGTTCAATCTACGCTAGACGTCTCTTGCTTTCTTCGCTCTTCTACGGTCTAGACATACCCACTCCCCCGTCACGGTCAACATTCGCTTTAGGACACCCTCGCTAACCCTTCCGGCGCCTGCACTGGTGTGTGCGGATATCCGGGATCACCGTATTGCTCGGTTACATCCCTCTCCACCAACACCTCCCAATTCTCTCGCGGCGCCGACGTCGTTCCTCGCTGTCATTCATCAAGCAGTTCGAGGCGATACTTTTTGTTTCTCGCATTTTGCTCTCTACCTTGCTCCTAAATTAAACGTCAACGTCAAGTGTGTTAGTATCATCTTTCCACGCCCACCCACCAAATCAAGACAAACTCGAGAAACGTGTACGAAAACCTCCTCTGGTCGCAGCGGTCTATGGCGGCGCTGGTCCCACCTCTCCCTGCTTATTTGCGTGTGGTCCATTTCCGGGTCGTTTTTTTGTTCTTCGCCACCTCCCATCTTTTTCGCCACCCTCGCACCGTTCCCCCTCTCATACCCCTCTTACCCCATTCGAACACCTTTAACGACCCAGCCTCGGACTATCTCGCATCTTCTTTCGGCACCCATCCCTTGCGCCGTGCCCCTTTTTTCCCCGTAAAAATCGACCACCCTGCATCCTTTAGAGCGACGGCACGGACATTGTTTTTGCATATCACTTTTCTTCCACTACATATCATGCTTCTGTCATCGCCTCCCGTCCGCCGTCGCGATTCTTCTTCCCTCTCTACCCCTTGGGCTTCCTTGGTGTATACGAATTTTTATCTCCTCGACGGACATTGATAGTTTTATTTCCTTTTTCTCTACTGTGCGCCTTGAGGTCGCCGCCTCAAAATTGTTCATCGCCATGTGACCACGCCTTTTCTTTTCTCCCTTCCCGAGGCGCACTTGTATCTATCATATTCTTCTTTTACTTCTTCATGTCCACCCCACTTCCCCCCATATTTTATCACCTACCCGCTTCATTCTTTCTTCTATATGCCCCCCTTTTTTCTCACGTTTGCAGGCCCAGCCTCAACTGTGTATCAAGTATTGCATTCAACTTTCTACGGCTCACCTCTCCGGATGACTCGGCCTCGAACTCTTCTTTTCTGGAAGGGTCGACATACCCTCTCAAGCCGCCTTTTTCCATCGTCCGCCTGGAGAGCTCGTTGTGCTTATAACGACGTGCACCGCCTCGGTCTTGATGTCGTTCCACCACTCACCGACGTCGTCGTCACCTCGTGTTGGCGTCTCATCTGCCTCCGTGGACGCCCTTCGCCTTGGCCCCGTCGCAATCCCCTTATCACCCTACACACTCTTTTTCAATTGTCAATGTACCATGCCCCTTTTTCTTGTTGCTGTATGTTATTTTCTTTTGTCTATCTTAGCTTTCGTTAACGTAATCCTTTTTCCCTCTAGAGTTTTGTCCTCCTCTATATATACGTCACACCTCTACGCGTTGACTGGCCACGCCGTTCGCTCGTCATCGCTAATTCCACCTTGATTCTCCACCGCCCATATGCGTCGACGCTCTCCCTGGCCTCCTTGGCTTCTTCTCCTGTAGTGCGCTGGCCATCGTCGTGCTCTGGAAAGACCCAAGGACCGGGAGGCGTCTTTCTTTTCTCTTCTCAATTGTGCAATATTGCTGGGTTTCGAGCCCTCTGTCACGTACACACGCTCCTTCCTAGAAATCTCTTCTCTTATTCTTCAACTTTTTTTTGATTGTGAAATAGTGGTCAACGGCTTATCAATGGCTTTCGACTCGTTACTTTGTTTTTGTGTGGGTAGTTGTGTCTTTGGAGGGTTGTGGAAAAAATGAAGATGTTATTTTTGTTGCAACTTTATTGTCGCCGTGTGAAAGCGCTTGTTTTGGTGAATAGAAGGTGCGTGTGAAGTTGAATTGAACGAAGTGTGATTGTTGCGTTCGTTCGTCCACTTACCTCAATGCAGTGATGGGGTCAATATTGTAACAAAACCCGCTGGAAGCTGCAGCTTGTTCAGGTCGGGCTTGTAACATGGAGATCTTGAAAATTAGGCAGGGCTTAGGCCGACCCAAACACAACAAGACAAGAAATACATTAAATAAATACAGGGAGTAGGCATTAATAATAACCGGTGTCCATACAAGAGAATCAATTATCAGGAGAATAAGAAGATGGATGCTACAACTGAGAGACAGATAGGAGCGTCATGCCTCCGTTATTATTAAAAAAGACGGCAATGTTACCGGACGCACAGAACCTTCCCCGTCGTTCAGGTGGTATCCAACACAGGCGCTTTGAGCCTTGGTTTGATGATCGCCTTGCTTCTAGCCACCCAGATCGCTCGTCAAAACTGAGGACGGAAGGTGGGAAACTAGGAAACGA
>JAZHGK010005405.1:0-23745 GCA_037855215.1 Waitea zeae
GCATCGAGTCACCACTTCTCCACGCATGACTTACTGTATGGCGAACGGTTTTACGATGGGGCCTGTATGATAGAGTCTAGACGCATGCTCATTGTCATATCGCAGATTTCGTCCACGCCGCGCCCCGGGCGCTTCCCCACATCTGATGGCGCAAAACTGTGTTGGAATCACTGCCGTCATGTCATGCTAGCTAGTAGCGCCCCTGGGTCCGGAGCCAAGATCGATGCCAGAGCCAGTCAGGCAATCTCGTTCCGGCTATATGAAGCCCGGTGTTTTTTTGCTCCTGTCTTTTGGGGGGTTTTTTTTCTCTCCTGCTTTCAGTCTCCCACTCAGCCTCTCAGCTTACCACCATGTCCAATCGAATCTATCGCTCTTTCTTGCCTCCTCCTCCCCCCAGTCCCTACTCCAACTGCTTCACCTACGCCTTGCCACCCACTTCTAGGGACCCACATCCTCCTTCGTCCCCGGCATACATCGACGCTCGCACGGGATCCACTCTCACCCGCAGCGACGCGCGCCGCCTCGCGCTCGAGGTCGCGTACGGCCTGACCAACGTACTCTCCCGTCTCGTCAGCTCGACTTGGGACGGCCGGTTGCGGCGCGGGGACACCGTCACGCTCTTCAGCTCCAACTCGCTCGCGTTCCCACTCGCTCTTCACGGCGCGCTCGCCGCCGGTCTAATTGTCTCTCCGGCCAACTCGTCGTACACTTCTCACGAAGTGCTGTACCAGTTCCAGGACTCGGGGTCCAAGCTGATCCTCGCTCACCCGGCCCTTGTCGGGACAGCGTTAGAGGCGCTGAAGATGGCTGGGTTCAGTGCGGAAGAGGCGCGCGCGCGAGTGGTTGTGTGCGACTATCGCGGGTTGAGCGGGACTGTGGCGTCTTCGACTGGGCAGTTCATCACGTTGGAGGACCTCATGTCGGAAGGGGGCGTGTCCGAGGAGGCAGACTTTGGCGGGCAGAAGGCAGAGGAGATAGCGGTGCTCTGCTATTCGTCTGGCACGACAGGAAAGCCCAAGGGCGTGATGGTGTGGGCGCTTCCCATTTTATTAGTTCGGTCGGACTTACACGTGCTGCTCCTAGACGTCGCACAAAAACATCATTTCAGTAGCACGTATGATGAACTCGGTACAAGTTGCCGCCGAAGGGCCGCAAATCGTCGCGGGCGTACTGCCTTTCTTCCACATTTACGGTCTGAGCGCATTCATGTTCATATCCGTCAACGAAGGTCGCCCGCTTGTCATCTTTGAAAAATTCGACGCCTTGGACTATATCAAATCTATTGCGCGTTACAAGATCTCTTTTCTCTACACTGTGCCCCCCATCGTGCTCGACTTGATCCAACATCCCGGTGAGGACCGTCGTCCTTCCATCTGTCTGCCACGATCGCTGACCGAACGTTACGCAGCGGCTGACCAATACGATCTGAGCAGCGTGAACACGATTATTTCTGGTGCAGCTCCGTTGGGAGGTCCCATCGCGAGCGCACTGATGGACAAGATGATCAAGCGAGGAGCGAAGAGTATCGCTGTTCACCAAGGTATAGCTGACACTCACTTTCAGCCCGTCCTAAACGTATCTGACTCTGAGGAATAGGCTATGGCCTCACTGAGACGTCTCCTATGGTGACTATCACGCCAAGAAGCTGGGCGGATCGCAAACACGAATCCTGTGGATGTTTGCTTTCACAGGTAGAGGCTCGGCTCGTCGATGAAGATGGCGAGGCTGATGCCCCTGAGGGCGGGCCTGGCGAGCTCTGGGTCCGTGGCCCAAATGTGATGAAGGTACGGATGATCGATGAGATGTGTCGCACCTTAAATAATAACACCTCGTCGCTAGGGCTATCTGAATAAGCCAGATGCCACACGGGACAGCATCACACCTGACGGCTGGTTTAAGACTGGCGATATTGCAACACGCGACTCGGATGGATTCTTCGCAATCGTAGACCGCAAGAAAGAGCTCATAAAATATAACGGGTTCCAAGGTTACTCGCCGTTTCTTCCCTCCCCTTTTGCTTGTAACTAATGAAGAAAAACGCAGTCCCGCCGGCAGAGCTGGAGAGCGTGCTTCTGCAGCATCCTGCTATCGTCGATGCAGCAGTGGTGGGAATCGAAGATCTCCAACGAGCAACAGAGCTTCCACGGTAAGTCCTCTTTGTATGCTCCTTCCAACTTGTCCTCACGCAATAATTCGGTTAGAGCATACGTTGTTCCTGCTGACTCGAACATTCTGCGTACCCCGGCCGCCATGGACGCCTTTTCTGCTGAGGTGAAGAGCTGGATTCAAAATAAAGTCGCCAAGCATAAATACCTTCGTGGTGGTTGTGTAGTAATCGACACCATTCCAAAAAGGTGCGGCCAATTTTTCCTTATTTCTATTTTTGGAACGTAGGCAGGTAGCTGAAAGTAAATTCCAGCTTGTCTGGAAAGATTTTGCGAAGAGAACTGCGCGCTCGTGCTGCCAAGGAGCAAATAGATAAGCCCACACCACGAGCGAGACTATAGGCTATATACCCACTTCTCCTGAGCCTTTAGTGCCCATTACCCCGCAGACTTTCAGGAAATGTTTAGAAACGTTGTTGTAATTTATATTTATTTTTTTGCATCATCGCTTGTATGGACTTTAGAAAGTGGTAAGTGTATGTGTATAGTGGCGCTGACCTGTTCGGCTCGGATAACGCGTCCACGCAGGATAGCAGTCTCTTCATTTTGCACTTCCGATGCGCATTGCTCAGACATCGTTACGGAATTTGGAAATGTGTTCGAAATTTGATGTTGCCATTAGTGTTCTTATAACTTGTCTGAAGAAGCGTACGCAAGAATTGCATCGGCCAAAGATTGAGGCTGCCAAAGAATCGGACGGGCGCCAATTTAGTATCCCTATCCTTTCTCACTTCCCTTGTTTACTCCACGAAGCACTTCCTGTCGTTTCAACTGGGCCATCGACCGCGAACGCGGTTTGCACCCACTTTGACCACCTTGCAACATGGGTCGTCTAAACTTCTCCACTGATGAAGCTACGCTACTTAAAGCCTATAAAATATCGTCACTTGCACCAAAGTAAATACTCTAGCCAGTGGAAGCTTTACCTTGCTGAGCTCCTACGTGCTAGGAAGTGGGAGGAGGTCGACCATGACCTTGAGGACTCAATAGCTGGGGATTTGACGAGAGCTGGACCTAGCAATGCCGAAGGAGAGAGCACCGATCCACTTGGGCTAGGTCGAACAATTGAGTGCGTCGCTGAGACCCCCACATCAAGCACCTAGCTGAACGGTTGTTAGCACGTCTGACATGGACATGGCTTCTCGTGTGTGACCGTCTGTCTCTTCCCTCAGGCAGCTACCTAACAAGCAATAGGTGCTGCGATCTCCATTTCGTCGAAGTCATTCGACCCAAAGGTCTTCCTTGCCACAGTGCACCCAAATGCAACATACCAAGACCTCAATGCTGGAATTGCACACCTCCGCTCCTCAATTGATTCTCGATCTGAAGCCATTCGCATCTTAGTGGAGGAGAATTTTGACCGGTTCGTTGCGGTAAAGGCCAACACAGATGGTACGTATTTGCTGTATGAGAGCTTGATAGTCGTCGGTGATTGATATGTCTACGAGCAGCAATTTATGCCGAGATGCGAGAAGGATTGCTTTCTGATGCCTCCGAGTATGCTTCAAAACCACTGAAAGACCAACTAAAGCGTGAGCTACGTGACCAGCGTCACACTGACCGACGCTGACCATATTTTAGTGGCGGCAAGCAAGGCTGATCAGGTCTTTTTGCCCGTACTCGAGAACGCATCCAAGGCGCAGAAGCTGAGAACCACGCTGGGAGTGTTTGAACGCTCAAAATTTTTCTTTAACTTGCCTGGAACTCTCCTTGAAAGCATCGAGGCCGTGGGTTCATATTATCCCTCGCTTATTTTCTTACTTAGAGTCATGACAGGGAAGATTTGATGCCGCTCTCCGTGACTATAAGAAGGGAAAGTTCCTTCTCGAGTCTCGTCCGGGCCAATTGCTACCAGTCAGTGGAGCCAGTAAGGACGCACAAGGTTTGGCTATGGCAGAACAACAGCAGAAGCGCATATTGGATAAGGTTTGGAGCATGGTCGAGCGCGCCATGGGCGAGTTGCGTAATGTACTACTCTCTCAACTCAAGGATTCCGCAAGGAGTGTTGAAGATCATGAGAAGACTATTGAGTGCGTGCAATTTTTTTGCTCTTCTTTCTTTTGTGCATTATCTCAAACTCGTACAGAATTCTCCTCGAGTTGAACGCGACCGATGAACCGATATGGACTTACTTTGATAGTCAACACAAACACATTCTTGATCAAATGAACAAGACGTATAAGACTGCATTTGACTTTGTCAAAGGTCAATCCACACTTTTGCATCAAAGCACCAAAATGCTCACTCTTCAGCAGACGTCCAAGGGAAGACGAAGGTGGACATACCTGCACCTGATTCGCTGAGCGTACTTCTTTCGACACAATTGGCGACCTGCATTGAAGCTCTCGACACCAGTCAAGGGGAGCATATCATCGGTCAGTTGAGCTGATCGCAACGAATCCTTGTACTAAAAGGAATATTTCAGCTCAATCTGGCGGCAAAGAGGTCTGGCAAGCAAATGTCAACCTTGTGAAGTCCCTCTCTGAGGTCGTGCTAGCAACGTTGCCCAACTTTTGGAAAATAGGTAAGAGCTTCATGGACGGTAAACTGAAGAAAGTAAGGTGGCCCAACCAACACTATGCCCATCGGTTGTCTTATGTTATTCTTAGTCTTCTGCGTCAACATCTCGACGCAGTCCAACTCAGGTCCGCACAATGGCGCTTGAGATTGTCAAGCTTTACATCACGTTACTCTCTGAATTCTTTGTGTTGTCGGATATGGCGGTTATGGCGTCAGCTTCAGCCAGTACCACGCCACCCTCATTTCCTACGGACTCCAATACACTCACCACAGCGCATTATCTCGTCAAGTTCCTTGTGGAAATTCAAGAGACAGTCAATGAGATCAATAATATGGGACTATCCTCTGACACTGGTTCCATCCTAAATGACCTCCTATCAAGCGCGCGATGGAAGTTCAACGATGTACTAAGCAATGCTTGGCAGCGAGGCAAGTACTTGAAGAAGAGGGGTGTTCTCGCATCAAATATTGACAATGTGACAGATGCTCACGTATTCTATTACCTCGAAGCCTGGATTGAAAACCACACCACACCCTATACAACAATGTACCTCTCCCAAATCCACCATTTCCAGAGGCACATCACAACTACACAATTTAAGCTAGCAGGGGGTATTGATCTTGTCACAAACGCTAGTGGTCGTGTCGAGCAGCACACGGTTGCACCCGCCTTCATACAGAAGATTATTCGTGCTTTCCTTGACACCTTGTATGCGTTCCTTGACGGACTTGTTCATTTGGCATCTGAAGACAGTCCCATTGCCACGGGAAAGAAGCTGATGGTCGCAGAAGCGGGGGCGACACTCAGCACAAATCGATTAGAGTTGTTGGATCTTGCAGATCCTGTGAGTCTTACATATATTAGACTTCTGGCGGGATTCTAACATAATTAACTAGAGTGTTCGATTACTCTTGGTTATATCGAACTTTAGTCATCTCTCCCACTCATTAATTCCAAGTATGGTGGCTGAGCTAGAGACATCACTCGGAGTCGGAATAGAACAAGATAAGCAAGTACGTCCAGAGGGCTATAAATTGATGTATTGGTTACTTACAAATGGGTTGTAGATGCTTATGTCTGTGGTCAATGAACTGGAGAAGACCCTTTTTGATAGCTATGTCAAACCAAGGTCATCAGCTGTTACAAGCCTTATCCGTGGCGGAGTCCTGGACAGTACCATGGATTGGTATGATACACCACAACCAAAAGGCAAGTTGTTTTTGTACGCTTGCGTGACAAAGTATTAAGCACAATTTACAGAGATTCGTCCGTACATGTTCGAAACTTTGATATACTTGGTTGGCGTACATGCCCAAGTCAGTGCCGCAGCACCGCCTTTGCTGGAACGAGTGCTTACCGCACTGGTGGACGACATAGTCGACGAGAGCCTACGTTGCTTTAAGCAGGTTCGACGGTTTGGTATGGGTGGCATGCTTCGGGTGGGTGATCTTCGTCCATCAACTATCATACATTCTGACTGCTCTTCCCAGGCAACACTCGAGATCGAGTTCCTTCACCAAACCATTTCGCGTTTCGTCTCACCAAGAGCGGCGCAGACACTTGCAGACCTTTACAACATCATCTCCAAGGCGTACGAACGCCGCGCGGGCGACGTGAACCTGCAAGCTAGCCTGGATGGCGTACGCAAAACGCTCTCGGACACGCGCCGGAGCACGGGCGTCGAGTTCCTGTGCTTCCGTGAGAATAGGCGCCCAAAGGATGCAACTGGAGGAGGGAGCGGGACTGTAGGCGCGAGCGCGGCGACGAGGTCGATATCTGGGTCGTCGGTACAAACCGCCGCCCCGTCAAAGTCCACACCCTCGCGTACGGCAACGCCTACACCGCGCCCAGCGCGTGAAGATCGCCCGTCGGCGCCGCCCGTCCCTGACTCAACCGTTCCGCAGACGCCGGCGCGTAATCGCGAGCGTGACGCTGATGCGAGGAGCGTGAGGAGCGTGAGGAGTACAAGAGAAGGCACCCCAAGGACGAGGCCGAGAGAGGGGACGAAAACACCAAGGGTGGACAAGGACAATCAGTTTTAAGCGTGCCATACGTTACTCTGCTCATTTTACGAATGTCACCTTGGTTTGGAGCGTTATATAGTATTGTTTGCATAATTCAAAGCGACCTGATCAGACCATTTAAAGTGATTAAACAAAAGGACAAGAATATAGTATGATAGCGAAAGAAGCGACGTGTTACGCGAAAAGATCAACACAGATAGTAATAATCCCCAACACTAGGTCGTAGTTAATTAGCCCTTGTTCTGAAATCGACAGACTGTTAGAGAGAGACGACATACCAATCTCTAGGCCAATTAGTGCAATCACTATCTGCTCAAGCCACTCTGAATGGCGACTGGCTACGGAGTTCTTCAGGAGCTGAAGCATATCTTGCAAGACTTCGACGCGTGTTGTGAGGAGAGCGATGCGCTGCGGGATTTCGAGATAACTACGGGCGGCATCGTACAGAGGCTGAAGATCTGGATAACTCTGAAAAGGAGTATAAGAGAAGAGCCACGGGGGAAGTGGGCAAACGTACCCAGAAAACTTCGGGAGAGTCAAGCACGGAGCCGACGGAGGTGATATTAGAGCGGAGAAGGAAGAGTTCTCCGATCTTTTGCATGATTTCTGCAGTAAATTGGCGTGAGAAAAAGGTAACAGAAGGGGACACATGGGCGCACCTTTATGTGTGAGACGTATCCGACCCGTTTCGCTAATGCTCTCGGGAAGGTCTTTGGTATCTTCAATAGTGTTAGAGATGAGTTCTTCGAACTGTAGAATGGGTTAGGGACGGATAACGAAAGCTTTAATGTCGTGCATACTAATGATATCTTGACAGATTGAGAAAGTGCGTGTGATAATGAAAGCTTAGTCCTAAAATTCAAGGGTCAGACCGAAAATTATATAAAAATAGAAAGCACATACATATAACTTGAGCCCTTGCGAAGTGTGATTACGTCGTTGTATATGCTAAAAACATTTCAGTTGGTGAAAACACACAGTTGAAAGGTAACCTTACCGACTATAGTTAGCATAGTAATAATTAAGATCCTCCATTTCAATATCTTCAGCGTCTACAAAGCCAAGGGTCAGCATAGAAATAGAAGCTCAAGCACACTGAAGGACATACCCAGCCTCTCTACTTCGAATCGTTTTCTGGGACACTTGAATTAGTAGCTCCAGAACAGTTAGCAACAGCACTACTCACATTGACGACAAAAACCTCTTTTCTTGAGCTTCCGTCATACCCCAGATGACTACGGTACCATATTTGAATATGAACACCTCCGCCTCAGACGGAGTCGCGTCGAACTTGCTCCTCTTACGTCTCTTTGGCTGTTGCTCATCTCCGCTGACGGCCAGCTCTGGCACACCGAGAAGGTCGCCTGTCGCATTTGTAGGCTTCTTATTTCCACCGGGAAGATGTGAAGACTGGACAGGACTGTCAGGCTCATACGCGTAGGGCGTGTAGAGCACGTCGTCAATTTGACGGGGACTGGTGTGGTAAGACTCCCTGCGCGCTTTGAAGAATTTCATGAGCTCGCCGAATTTATACGAGCTTGATTCAACAGGTTATGGAACGGAAATTAGTTTGTGAGCTCGATACGAGATTCGCTGTTACGCACTTGGCAGTAGCATACGCCGTCACTCGCGGTAAACTCTTCGCACGCGCTTTTGTGAGCCGGAGCGCGTCGCGACGTGCCGTCCCTTCGGGAATGAGTGCGATTTGATTGTACACCTATGGGTTTGTGACGCTTAGGTGAGCAACTTCCGAGGCAGAAGAGCACGCAAACGGCTGCGCTCACCTCTTCTTCTGGTACTTCCGCCTCGGTCGTATCTGCGTCGTCCTCATCACTGTCCTCCGTAGTACCCTGACCCGAGGTCTCGCCGCGCTTGGGCGGCGGGCTCGGCGCGCGAGGAGGTGGGTGTTCTATTTGAGGCTGCCCGCTCGTCGAGGGTGCTCCGGGCGTCGCGACTTGGGGAGGTGTGGGCTGGTCGGGAAGGACCTTGAGCTTGCCCGCGACCTTCGTCGAGCGGTTCGCCCCGCGCGTCTTGGGTTCGGCAGAGAGTGCAAGCACCGGCTTGTGGTGTGCCCCCGTACTGTTGTCTGTGGGTGGTGCCATTGTATTGAAGAGCAAAGGGGTAGGGTGGAAAAAGCAGAGGTGTTGGTGGTGACCGCAGTGGAAAGAAAGCCAGGAGTATTGTGCAGGACCTGAGCGTGAGGCAATCGCCTTCGGCGACGTCACACAGGCAACATTCGCTCAAGTTGGTATCCAGATTCCTTCTTTGCGCCACAAAAAGGCAAGTAAAAGTACAGACTCACAAAGGTCTTCAAATATCTAACAAGAACGCTGGTACTGTCCTCAAGTTTATATTGTTGAAGGATGTAACAGCTCGGAGACCAAGCTGGGTATCAGGCCGCAGAAATGACCGGCTATAATACCCCTGTCACTTGAGGAGACTTAGCCTTGTCCTTCGAACTCAGCAGCACTTCATCTCTGAGTCGCCCTCGGACGGCGATGGTATTTCCTGCTTTTCCGAAGTTTTTCTTGAACTTTTTTCTGCAGAAATGATCTTTTACATCCTATCATAAAACGAGCTACATATAGCACAGCATGCTTTGGTCTGCAATGTTTTCTATTTTAGGACATTAGGTGGGTTTTTAAATAGGAGCCTGTTCAATGCTTTAAAGGACTTCACACTGGGTGAAGCTGAGACCACCTCGGCCATCCTTAGCGTCGTCGAAAATTTTATCGACGAGGAAGGCCACTATTTCTGCAAGCTCGTTAATGATTTCTGACCCGAGGGCACTACCGCAGTTAGATTCACTGCTGCTCGGCTAACTCGGTTACTTGTTTTTTTTTCGTCGGCGCATCCTCTTGGTGCCTAGGCATAGTTGATTTTTGCGAGCACGTTCCAGTCTGTGCAATCAATCTATGTGCTCATCACAGAGTACGGAATGCTCTTTTGATAGCCGTCACTGACGTCGCTCTTTCAGTTTCGGAATTCTAGCCATAACGGAGAAAGGACTGCCGATTTGAGATCACCGAAGTCGCCGGACCAACAAGATGACGACTCTGGCCGCCCAAACGCTCAGTGCTTAACCTTCGCCTCCATAAGACTTGAAGCTTAAGTAGAAGAGAGAGAGAGAGTTTGATGACGGTTACGACCTGGCTCCGTTAGGTGTGGAAAGAATTGGGAACAATCATATGGCGAGGATGCATGGCTTGACTTGTTTCAGTAAACTTTGGAGCTCGCGCATGACTGTAAGTGCGTTCGCTTAACTTCCGCTCTTCCAAGAAATTGGCTAGTTTTGCTCATCTAGCCTCAGCTGCTGAAACAGATATTCGAACCCATCAAAAGCGGAACAGAGTTTGACCGGTCTTTCTCGCATCACACCAACTTCATATGAAATTCTACTGAAGTCCTTGACGGTCCGTTCGAATATTGAAGTTGCAAAGGGCTGCGATATACCACTGCCGCCTCCGATACCCTGGTACCTACGCGAAATTTCTGCTTTGCCGAGCCCGATTGGGGGAACAAAACCGCGTTCAAGACTACTCCAGACTCGGTCAAACGCACGTACAATCCGCACTGATCGCAGACTCTGCCCTAAGTGGAGGAACCGGCTCAGTGGAGTCAACCGATGGATCAGAAAAAAGCCAATCAGACATGGTGTGAAGTCATAGCTCAATTATAGTGGACGAGTCGGACTCGCTTTTCATCAGGATATAAAAGCCAGTTGACTCTGGTCGCTCCGGTGGGACCGTGGCCCAAGCTCAAGTGCCACATTGAAGATGCTTTTGACATCCTCACTTCTTCCTCTTCTCTCGCTGGCTACCTCTGCCTCCGCAGCTCTTGTGGCTAGGAGTGCTGCTACTTCTTGTGCCAAAATCAAGACTGTGATTTCACCACAGTCTGCCGTGTTCTATCCAGGTCAATCAGCTCTTTTCAATCGAAGATAAAGTTCTGAACGTCGACGTTTCAAACCCCATTAGGCTCTTCTGACTATGCCGAGGACATGGAGCGGTTCATGCCACTGTCGGTCCAAAACTCGACATGTGCTGTGGAGCCGGCAACAGCCAGCGACGTTACGAAAATCATCCGCATCTTGGCGCAAGATAAGACACCTTTCGGAGTAAGGGCCCTGTTTCCATTTTCTTGTATAACAAGCATGAGACTAAGAACCACTCTGATAGATCAAAGGTGGCGGACATGCCTTCAACAAAGGACACTCAAGCACACTTGGTGTCCAAATTGCGATGAAGCGCTTCAACTCTGTTTCTTATGATGCACAGAAACAGCTTGTATCATTTGGGAGTGGTTTGCTATGGGACACGGTATACGAGTACCTTGACCCACATGGTGTCACTGTGGCTGGCGGCCGTGCACCAGGAGTTGGTGCTGCAGGCTTCATTTTGGGAGGCGGTGCGTCTTGATAAGATCATTTATGAGTTCAAGCTGTTCTAAAACAAACGTCTCGAAGGGTACGCTTGGGTGTCAAATCGTGAGTCAATCTTCTGTCTTCTGAAGCTGAACTTAGTGAAGCTAAAATCGTATACACAGAGTACGGTTTGTCCGCCGACACTTTGGTTGAGGCAGAGGTGGTGTTGCCAAACGGCAGTGTTACAACTGCAAGTGCTTCCAAGAACCCTGATCTGTTTTGGGCTCTTAAGGGTGGATTCAATAACTTTGTTAGTCTGAATCCTTTGCCTCATCGAGCGTTAAAGGAACTCTCTGACGCACACTGTGAAGGGAATTGTCACCAAGTTTACTTTGAAGACCTTCCCTCAAACTCTCATTCACGTATGACTAAGTTTATGACGATAAGAAAAACACCAATATTCTAACTGCGCTCCTATAGGGTGGTCGCTCTGTCTTCAGCGCAAACTATTCGTCACAGGTCATCGATTTCGCTGCTAACTTCGTGGCCACTGTGACCGATCCCAAGGTAGAATCATATCAAGAGTGCGGTCAAGATAAATGCGTACTGACTTCACATTCCAGGCGGCCATCATTGTTGCATTTGGCTGGCTCAACAAAGCACCATATATCGCGACCTACCAGTTCTATGACGGCCCAAACCCCCCGGCAGGCATATTCGATGACCTGGTTGCTATTCCGACAATATCTGCCGACGTGAAGTCGCGCTCTTTCTTTGACTACTTAAAGGCTGCTCCCAGCCTTGAAGGAGAAGTTCGGTATGTGTCCTCTGCTGTTCAATGCGAGTCGTGCAAGCTAACCTAGCCAAACTGTAGGAGTGCTCACGACACCGTTCCGATCTTGGATAACTCCAAGGCGATGCTGAACGCTATCCAAGAAGCTGTCTTACAATACGGGAAGAACCTGTCCGCAATCGACCCCGGATTCCGCACAGCCATCGCAGCTGAACCTTTCTTGCCTAACATGCTCTTCGCTCCAGGCCCCTCGGTGTCATCTGCATACCCACCTTCGCGCAAATACACGTTCACCCCAGCTAGCATCGACTTTGGCTGGGTCCTGCCGAGCGCAGATGATGTGATGATCTCCAGCATGAAGCAAGCAGTCCGTTCGTTCACGGATACTGCGCGCCAGCTGGGCCAGCCAGTCGACGAAGCCGTACCATACCCCAACTACGCCTACGACGACATCACCGCCGAAAAGGCGTTTGGAGCGGCTCTTCCACAGTTGAAGCAGATTAAGAAGAAGTATGACCCAAGCAATATCATGGGTCAAGCTGGTGGCTGGAAGGTGTAGGATAAACGATAACTTATGGTCCCTACTGTTAGCGTAATAGTAACTAGGGTAAACCGAATAATAACGGCGATAAGAGCCGAGTTTCAATGACTATTCTTCTGAATCGAGGCTCGTCAGACCTTATATCAGAAGGTAAGCAGTATAGAGTGCTCTACAAATAGAGCGGAAAGTTGGCTCATACTGCAACAAGCAGTATCGTCTTGACGCAAGCGGGAAACTTGATGGCAAATGTAACTCCACATTACGAAAACAAACAGTGCCGTAGTCTAACACAAAGAACACAAGGGAAAAGGGGTATTCACTAACACCAGACATTAGGACGAGATAAGTACGCAAGATGTAAGTCTAGACCTCAAGGACAGTGTTGAAAACGTAGTCCCAGATCTTGCCTAAGAAAGCGACGAGTTAGCGGGTAGTACGAGAAAGCCTTAATTGGACGCACTTGTGACACCGAAAGCAAGGTCGAAGTTCTTGTAGTGGTGCGCGAGGTGGTACTTCTTCATCTCGCGCATGTACTGCGGCAACTTGGTGTGGTGGAGAGCGTAATGCATGCAGTCGTAAAGAATGTCTGCAAACAATAGGCCAATGGGTGAGCACGTGGTCAACAGCGGTATGTGACGAATACGCACAGAACGTGAAAGCGCCAGAGATACCCGCGTTCGCCATGGCCGTCGGGAAGGTAGATTGGACGAGCGACGTGAACGGATACTGCAACGTTGCGAAGAGGACGGGAGGCATCACCAGCCGCAGCCTGTCCGGAGAACGTCAGAACCCGTAGCCAGCGTTGCGTACGAAACTGGTCGACTTACCCGTCCATGGGGAGGTAGTGGTGAATGCCATGCAACAAAAAGTGGAGCATCAGGAACACCGGGCGATCGGGCAGGTAGCGATCGAGGTGGAACAAGAACCGGTGGAGCGTGTACTCCAAGAGCGTCCACACCACGCACCCGAACGCGAACGAGCCTGCGGTCTGCGCGACCGCGAGCGGGGTGATGTACTTGAGCCCCGCGAGCGGCAGCCAGGGGTTCTCGCGGAAGGGCGGAACGGCGGCCGTGCCAACGGTGAACTGGAGGAGTCCACGCACGCCGAGGTAGCCTGCGATGGGGCCCCAGAAGAGCGGGACGACCCACCACTTGGTGCGGGTGAAGACCTGACGGTGTAGCACGTTTCGTCAGGGACGGCGTACTTAAAACGTGGAGGGAGGAGGAGCGTAACGGAGCGTACCTCGAGGTAGTCGGGGCCGAACAGGCGCGCCGACTCCTTGCCAGTGTGCCGCGGCTGGTGCACCTGCTGAAGGTAGTAGGACTTGGAGAAGTTGCAGTTCCACATCTGCGGCATGAGCGGCTTGCGGAGGTCGAGGAACTCGTTCTTCTCAAAGTCGGAGGTCAGATCCGTGTCCTCAGGGTTGAAGTCGTCCGTTGCGACCCAGTCTGTGCACGCAGAGCGTTCGACGCTATCAGCCATCTGAAAGAAGAACGCTGTCTAGAATCAACCGTACCGTCGCTGACCAACTGCTCTCCTGTGCCCAGCCTCGCAACGTAAAACTCCTCGAGGACATCGTACGCAGCATCAGAGTGCTCGTGCTCTGCCTTGTCATGCATGACCGCATCGATATCCTTGCCTGCCCACTGGAGGACGAGTTCGTCGCCTCCAGGGTGGTCTGCGAGGAACGAAGTCACGTCGTACACCTTGCCGTTTCGTGACACCCAGCAGGAGGATACGTTGTTGTGCTGAGCGAGGTCCTCCTCAGTGACGATGCGGACGCGCTTGCTGACTGTCATCGTTCGTCGAAATTAAAGCGATCTAAAGAAAGAAAAAAAAAAAAAAGCAAAGGATAGGAGGTCGATGACAGGAACGGCGACGAGGGGTCTAAGAGGGGGAGTGGACAGCGAACACCAGATGTTCTGGCAGTGGAGGAACATCTCTCCGTTCTCGGTGCCACCGCTTCAAAAAGGCCTGCGGCACGTGCCATCCGGGCGCCACTCGGTGTCAGCACGCTCACTCGCGAACGCCCGCGGCCGGTCCTCGCTCCATCCAGCCCTCCAATCCAGCCTTATTTTTACAGCGTGTTGCACAAAACTCGTACCATACCCACGGAGAAAATCGGATTTGAGTTTGGAAGTGCGTTGTCATGCAAACCATCGTCTTTGTGGCGTAAATGATCCTACCAATACATAAGAGAGGAGAAAAACAGAACCGGTTGGGAATGTGATAGTGCTGAGAAGCTTTTGGTACACGGAACACCTTTCCTCTGCTGACTCCCAAAGTACCCTCGCATATTCTATAGCTTAGAAAGTCTTCTTCTTCTCGTCTACGGACAGGCCACCAGGGCCCATGTTGACGAGGAGGATGAGACCACCCACGATAGCTGCGGAACGCAGAGTAAGCAAGCTGGAAAATCGAGAGCTGGTGGACTGGTACGTACATAATGTCTGGAAGAAATCGTACTTGAGGAAGTCACGCTGTGGGTGATGCGAGTGCATCGACCACCAGTTGTTTGCAAACACGTTGAACACGGACAAGACGAGCACGAGGAACGTCGCCGACCACCGCGCCTTGAAGCCGACAGCGACCATGGCGCACGCGGCGAGACCGAAGATGGAGACGAAGAGACGAAGGATAGACCATTCTCCCTGGATCATGAACCCGAGGAACAGGAAGATGAGGAGTACACGACCGGCGAGAAGGAAGCTATAGGATCCATTGGTGAGCATCCGGTCCATATCTGGGGATTCAAGAAGGATCCTACGCACTATTTCTTGCGATCAGTCTCGGACAGAGTGGGGAGGCCGGCGAAATTGCGGTTTCGGTTGACCATCGAGTCGGAAAAGACCATGAAGAGACCACCGATAACGGAGAGGTTACGAAGGAAGAACGAGAGGTCGAAAATCAATCCGTAACCGAAGCCCTGGATGATCACCACACTGAGGAGCGCTGCGACAGCGATCTCGGTATGACGTTTTGTGACGACGGCGCCTGATCCGACGAGCATAGCCTGCAGGAGCACGCAAAATTCATCAGGCAGCTGCATAAAATTCAACGCAAGAAGAAAGACGCACCACGACGTTGATCATGAGGAAAAGGTGAGGTGTCTTCCAAGGGAAGCCGCGGTGCCTGTCACAAAGAAGAAAAAAAAAGGTCAAAACCAGCCAAGGAGCACGAAAAGACGAATCAGTTCACCTTCCGAGATACCAAACCTGATCACTCCATTGCATAAGAATTCGGAGCGCATCTTCAAGGAAGGTGATGACAATCAGAAACCTCCCGATGGCGGGCAAATGGGGCTTCAACGGCTGCGTGTAGATCTCGGCGTTGTCCTCGACCTGCTTCGCGAGTATGCGCAACTTTTCGACGGGGTCGTCCGGATTTGCCGCACGGTAGCCCGTGGACGAAGAGCGCGAGTTACCGAGACCGTTGGGGTCCTGCTGGCCGCCGAACGAGGCGTTGAAGGAAGGGGACATGTATCCCGGTGAGGCATAGCCTGACTGGGGATAGGTCTGTGGTTGTTGTGGTCGACCGATATGGATGCGAGACGTCATGTTGTGGAAAGTGAAAGGGCAAGTTGTCGCACGCGACAGAAGGGGGCAAAGAAGAAGGTATGCGAGAGTAGTTGGAGGGGATGAGAGAGGGAGCGCGAAATGCTCGCGGGCAGACAGAGGAGAAGGAGAGTGTCAGAAATCTGAGGACGATGGCCGACCCCGAATGATATAATCCGAACGTGGTCGCTCGTCTGATGCAAACGTGGCGGTTAGAAGGAGATCAGGCACGTGACATGACAACGCTTCGCGAATCCGTGATCAGCCGCATCTCTTGATCTCCCTCCGACGGACGCTTCCTTCTGCATCGCTTCCACCGACCATAGCACAGCCTCCCACGCTGAAAGCTGAGGCGCCAAGCGCTTCAAAACATGAAACTCGATGATGCTCCCGGTTTTCGAGGCAGTTCAAGCACAAACGAAATGATGATGGGTGCCGTATGTTTTGCCTCCGATGGGCCGTGGATCACTCGGCCATCCAAATGATGTGCCATAGGCATGGCAACTGGGTGATCGGCGAGTAATTATGGAAACTGCATAAACGAAAGGCAGTTCGCAGAAACGCTGTCACCTCACTGTCGGCGTTGCTGGATATACTTAGCCCGCCATGTCAAGCGAACTATCGCCTCTCCTTGACATCCATCACAACATCTTATATTTATGTGGCTCGGAGTTCTACTTGGAACCTGGCACTGTTTGTACCTTACCGACACCATTCGACGCAAGCTTTTTTGCCCAGTCTCGCAAAATGTGCTTCTGAACCTTTCCGCTCGCCGTGCGCGGCATCTCCTCCGCATCTTCGCCAATGAACCACACCCAGGCCGGCGCATTCTGAGAAGACAAGTTGAGAGGGCTATTCCTAGCGACATGAGCAAACACGGATTTACCTGTGGGTTCATTCCCTCCGAAACGACTCGTCGGACTCGTTCTTTCGAGAGTGTGGCTCCAGGACGAAGTGCTATCCACGCACCCACGACTTCTCCGTAGTACTGGTCTGGAACGGAAATTGCCGCGGCCTCGAGGATATCAGGGTGCGTGAGAAGTTGATTCTCGATTTGCACGGGGAAAAGGTTCTATAAACTCGCGTTCGTCAGCTCAGATGAGATATCTGACAAGGAGCTAACACACCTCGCCACCCCGGATGATCAGATCCTTAATCCGGCCAACAACTTGGACGACGAATGAGCAATCGACGTAACGCTGGAATGAATGGACTCACTCTGCAAGTATCCTTCGCTATCCATGACTGCCTCGTCACCTGTCACATTTCAACACGAGGTTAGCTGAATAACAAGTCGGGGCACCTACCAGTATGCATCCACTCTTCCCCGTCGTCGTGTCTCCTTATGGCTCTTTTTGTCTGCTCCTGGTCCTCCCAATACCTGCATATCGGTCAACTTCATCGAGACAGTGATCTGAATTTAAGATATCTGTCTCACCCCTTCTGTAGTAAGTACCCATTGACGCAGAGCTCGCCTGGTGTGCCAATTGGGACGACTTTCCCCTCGCTATCAACAATCTTTGCCTTTACGTGTGGTAGGACACGGCCGACCGTCTCAACACGCTTGATAATTGGGTCGTCTGGTGTGGTCTGGAAAGACACTGGACTGACCATACAGCGTTTGCAACAAGCTCTCTGTCCAAAGCCATCTAATAGGCGCACCTAGTTTCGGCTGTTGGAGAATCACGACAGTCAGCCTGTTTTAGAATCGGTGAGCAAGCGTGACTACCGCGCACTCATCCCGTAAGCAATCGTGAGCTCCTCCAGTCCCATTTTCTCCCTCAGCTTCCTCATGAGCTCCATCGGAACCGGGCTCCCGCTCGCGATCCCCGTCCTCAGTCCCCTCCCTTTCAGCTCGAGCCCTCGCTTTTCCAGCTCCGCCAGCACACCCATGTGGTGCGCCGGTACGCCGTGAAGAGCCGTCGGCCGTTCGTCAACCACGTCGGTATTGAGGGCGTCGACGATGGCTGGAGGGGAATAAATGGGAGAGGCGTAGACGATCGAGGAAAGGTGCGTCCACGCGGCGAGGTTGCCTAAAACGAGGCGTGTGGGTAGGTCAGGTATGTAGAACAGGAAGTGAGTTGGAGGAACTTATCAAAACAATGGAAGAGAGGAGGTACGTTGCCTGAGTTTTCATAAGTCGTCAGGTGAGAGCAATCTCAATAGAGGCTTGAAAGGCGTACAAAGCACATCGGAAGGGCCGAGGCGCATACAGCGGCCTATCGCAAGGCCGTTGTTGAGCAAGTTGCGATGCGTGAGCTATGATTTCTTGTAAGCCCGGGAAAAAGCAATGAACATGCATGACTTACTGAGACGGCTTTTGGTGCTCCAGTGGTACCGCTTGATTTGATAAAGTTTGTGGTTACCCACAAAGGCTTTGAGAGTAGAACGCGACTCACCTCGTAAACTGGAGGTTTATAACCTCATCATTCGTAAGCCCGGCCTCCAAATCCTTCATTACCGCCTGCTCTTTTGAGCTCTCGTCCCAAACAAGCATTTCCCGGAAGTCGGCAAAAGCACGGATCCCGGCTCGGCCGATCTCGTCGCTGAATGCGAGGGGGGAGATGGAATTATCCACGACGATTAATCGTCTAAGCTCGGGCAACTCAGGGACATTAATCGTGTTTCCTGGCCTGACGTCCCGCAAAGCAGGTAGCTCGCTCGCGAGCATTTTCAAGTATTCTGATGTTCGAATCCGAGGTATAACGAACAGGCTTGATACCCCAACCAGCTTGAGGGTGTTAGCCTGTAAATGTTCGTGGTTAACACGCATCTGTTACGAACTCGCTCGTTAGCTCACCAGCTCGTGTGCCCTGTAGGCAGGGTTGATAGTGACTAGAATCGCTCCAATTTTGGCACATGCCCACTGCAGCATGGCATACGAGCTGCCAACGTCGTAGACTCAGCCTCCATGTAAAAACTACCTTTCTGGCACACGCTGAGACACTTGCCTTTGATTCCCCATAACCACGCCGACCCTATCTCCTTTCTCGACACCCATCCTCAGCATTCCTCGTGCGAGAGCAGCCACATGTCGATCGAGCGTTTTGAAGTCCCAGCGAAGGTGCTTCGAATCCGCGAGCTCGAGCTGAGGTCCACCGTACGCCCCGGCGAGTTCCTGGCGGCATACGAGCGCGAGACGATCGGCGCCGGAGGGTAGGATGGTAGAAGTGAAGTATGAGGGCAGTGTGCTCTCGTCAAGCGGAGGTTCTGTGGCCCCTTGGACAGAAGAGAGTTTGAGCCCGCATCGACGGTTGGTAGTATGCTGCCATACGGGCTTCGCCGTTGAGCATAGCACACGCGGGTGTCGGACTCGAAGCGTGTTCAACGACATAATAGGGGAAAACGGGAGAAAATAGGACCTATGACCAGGCCTAACAAGCTGGACGAGTGAAGTAGGAAGCTAACCAATGAGGTCGGGGCATGATGCAGGCAGCGAGAGCGGAATGCGGGGAAGTCAAGTCTAGCTCCGTTACAATATTAGTTCCGGAGTCTTTCGATTAGGTCACCTTGCAGCCATCCAACTTCAACTGATACACGTGGGGGTAATGTGCAAGAAACGCATAACAAGATTTTTGCAAGAAAATTCCCTCATAAGTTTTTGATGCTCGAGCCTTTTGAAATACAATCAGCGTGTTGTCGAACATAACCAGACGTTGCGAGTGACTTGGAGAGTCGCAGAGCTCAGGGCAAGCGAGCAGGGCAGGCACCGCGGTTAGCACCTTTACATAAGCTTTGCTGTCCCTCTGCCAGCGACTCTCACCAAGCCACCCACCTCTTCTCGCGTACACCATCCCTCACGCGCACTTCTCACGCCGCTGGCTCGACTCTGCCACCTGTTTCCACATCTTTCTGGTATGTGACAGGTGGCCCAACCGCACAGTTGAGCCATGGCCTTTCCCACCAGCGGGCCCCTAGATCAGCAGGGAGGAAGGCGTAGCGAGGCCACAGAGCGGGGGCATCCTGAGGTACCATAGATATCGAGTTGTGAACTGATGAATGTGATAACCACCTGATCTGACGTGGCATAGTAGACGATAAATTTTGTAGTTATTTATGTGCACGCAAAACCCTCCGACAACAAAAAAAAAAAAATCCAGACGAGAGGCTGAAAGTGAGACGACTATAGCAGGTATAGAGTCTTTCTAAAACACTTTTTTTATTGAGGAGTCTCCCGATAAACCGGCGGATCTTCGCCCTCAGGGACGTATCCACGATTGACACGATCTTCGAGGATGCGAACGAGGTCTGCAGTAGGTAGATCTTCTGCCGAATCCTGGTTTACTCTAGAGCTAGTCGCAACCCCAACTTGTGATCGGTCCTGCCAAGTGAGAACCGTCTCTTTCCTACCTGGCGCGGTAGTAAATTGGGTGCTCCCCGGTAGAGATGGGGGCACGGTCGCGGACGTATGGCTGAGTCGCGACTCTGATCGGCCGTTCGGCGGAACAAACGGCGTCGAGTTGAGCATGGGATGTCGCTCCGTTGGCTGACTGAACTTCTCGTGGTCGACTGTGGAAAACGGAGACAATTTTTTGTTCCAACGGCGCCGACAAAGGAAGAAAGCGCCGAGGAAGACGAGAAGTAAGACAGGAATCCCAACACCTAAACCTGCCCCGAGTGGGACGGCAAGGTTGTTGCCCCTGTGAGTTTGCGTGCTTGCCGCGGCAGTGTTGGAGGACGCCACGCTTAATGTCTTGGATGGAGAAGATGGGCTATGAAGAGATATGGGTTCAGTTGCTTGAAATGAGGATTCACTACAAATCAACACACCTAGCTGAAGTGTTACTGGTGGCGATGACGACTGCGGTCAAGTGTGCCGCTGAAATCATTCCGTCTGGCGTGAAGGTATACACCGGTGGACCATGCCAGTTCGATGAATATAAGTTAAGATTATTTGCTGTTGCAAGGTCAAGGAGGGCGTTGTACTTCAAAGAATGACAAAATTAGACATGTATATGAGTCGAACGGTTTGTTTTTACCTGCACATCTAAATATGCACTAATATACGATTTGAGGTCACTGTTTTTGGTACGAGCCCATGGCTCATAGAAACTGGCCACGTAGATACCTGCAAATTGTTAACTGCAAATAAAGATATAATCCTTAGTCGCATCACCTTCGTCAACACGATCGTATACGTTTGACGCTCGGCCTATTGAGTAGATTTGTCGTGAGCACGTTGATAGCGTGAGACAGACCCTCAGCTCCCCGATGCTTAACACGTGACACTCACCAGCCTCTGTAACGACACCATCGCTTCCTGCCCACGCCGTACTTGTCGTGGCTGCGGCAACAATCCTGCGCAACCTACCATACCTCGTCAACATAATATATAATCAGATAAAGCGCATAAAATTGCTTACGCGTTCGTCCACTTGCTATCCCCCGTGAGATCGGCGAGAACGGCGAATGCCTCGATCATGTTTCCAGTGTCTCGCGACCATGTTACACGGTCGTAAGTACACGCGGCCGTCCCATCTATATAGAGCGCGTTTAACGCGAGAGAGCTGTCAAGATCAACCATCTGATTCAAAAGATAGTTTCCTGTAAGCACAGCTGCGTTCTTATATTTGGTGTTGTCGCGGCCTTCGGACGATTCCAGATCAGCGAGGAGTCCGGAAAAACTAAACAAATCAAACAGTATTAGCCTAGATACTGTAAGAGTAAACGTGAATTACATGCACTGCAAAGTATCTATGAAAGGAAGGGAGTTAGTGTCTTGTTAACTCAACGCTGTGATGCGAGTAAATGATAGCGAACCCAGGTGTGATGGTATAAATATTCATAGAACCTGTGGAGTTCGTCTAAACAGCTGTTCAGTAGATAGTTTATTGCGAAAAAAGAGGGTTAGGGGACGTGGTGCTCACGTTCCAAAAGACAGCTCCAGCAACTGAGTCTGTTTACCAGGATGAGTTGGGTTCCGTCGCATCTGATAGATTATAGACTATAGAGGGCTCACTGCCGTTGCACGATGACATAAACAGGGATGACTTTGCTGGGTGGCGACCAGCGCTTGCCTCAGCTTCGCTTATCTGATACTGCGAAGAATAGTCCCATGCAGCATAGGCGAGTTGTAGGAGACTGGGATCGTTGTATGCTTTGTACGCGCTGATTACCGCAATCCCCCAAGACCTGGTAAGTGGTATAGTGAGAAAACAAACGTCATAACGGCCAACCTTGAATAACAAACATACATAGGAACATGTGCCAGGTTCTTAGAGCAAGTACTTGTTAGCAAAAAACACTATAAGTAATAACAGAAGCACACCCTAGGAGTTATAATGAGCATGATTAATCCTGGGACAGATCCAAACTAGCTTACTGAGAAGTAAACCCTGGGTTGGCTTGATTCGCAGCCTTGATTGCGTCCAAAACCCATCTGTTGTTCTGGGTATTGGCATACCTGTCTTTCCTCGCTAACGCAGAGTATGTGATAGCGTGAAGATCATAATAAGGAAGGTCTGTTTGTGCCTCGTTAAAAACAGGTATAATATTGTAGATATATGAAGCAGACATACTGAAGTTGAGGAGGCCGGTTGCGCTATTATAAACAGACTTGAAAATCTCATTGGCGGCCTGAGCTGTTCTCTCTAACTCGTCCAAGGTACGGTTGTTATGTGGCTCCTTGGATCCCAGTTTAGTCAGCCACAGGCGACACGCAAGTTCAAATAGTACGACTCACACGCCAAGACGACGGGACGGTAAAGTCCTGAGAAAGAGCTACGGAAGCAAGGGCAGAGAGCACAAGTAGCGTTCGCATTTGACTGGTATGTAGCGGACGGGCCAGCGGAAAATGGGAACAGGAGCTTCCGGGCAAGTAGGTTTGTCGGAATTTGGGAAGCAAGAAACGGTGGCGTTAGGCGGGTTACAATCTGGCGAGGGCTGTCTCCTCGTCGCGTGTAGATTAAATACATATACAACTGTTGTTCCGCAAACAAAAAACAAATGGTATTCGACGCCCAACACTCGGAATATTGCTTGAAATACACTAGTTAATTGCCGCCGGATACCCAGGTCCGCTTCAACCAGGAACTGGCGCAAGTAACCCGTGGGCAACTTTCGCGCCGTCTATGGCTTATCCCGACGCAAACTGAATCATATCTTGCTAAAAAAATGGAGAGTAGTTTATAGAGGTGCTGGTTAATCATAGAATCGTTTCTCTCAGCAAAGACATAGAGCAAAGTGGAAGGTGGCTGTGCAAAATTGTGATCCACAGGTTGCCCCTGTTGAAAGTTTCAGCGCGTCCTTGGCATGCATTTGTCCCAAGTGCTTGCACACCATTGGCTAGTCTCGAGTCTCGACATCGTGCATCAGACCAGAGTTCTGACAGCTGCCATATAGCGCACCGCGCTGCGTATGGCTGTAAAAGCCTGCGTAGCGTGGTGCCTGCCAACTAGCAGCTTTGCAGTTCAGTTGACCCATTTAATTGAACGCAGGTGCCAATGTATTGACATTACTGAGCAGGCAGCACATAAGTTAAAACATCCGCAACGCCTTCATCTGCGAGTTTGACACCGAGAACCTTCAGTTGAGTAGCAAGCGATGTAATGTCGCTGAAACAATCCCAAATCAAGTTTCCTGGATGATGTCCGTATCCGAAAAGCTGACGCTTAAGCGAGATCCGCATGAACGTCGCATTCCGCTCGTCCGGAGAGCCTCTTCCTAGCCGTCGATTCGTCGCAACAGTCCGATGTCGAATTTCTATTCTTAACTAGCTTTCTGTTATGATTGGAAGCTCTTGGCATGTCTCTTCGAAGAGTCACATATATCACGAAGGGAAAGCA
>JAZHGK010005407.1:0-26860 GCA_037855215.1 Waitea zeae
GAATTGAATGACTGCATAATACCCTGGGTTCTGACAATAGGTATTTTGCCTAAAATACTTGCCTTATTTCCAACCTGTGTTTGTGCAAAAATACTTGATCTTGCCCGCTGTGAACGGTTCACACGGGAGGTAAGTTGTGGAGTGACAAGTGGGGCCACATAACGATTGTTTCCCTCCCTAACTACGACAGGATACGCTACGATAAGGAGAGAAAGCCTCCGAGGGACAGTACTTCTGCAAGACGAAACGAGAAAGCTTATCCTGCTGCGCGAGCGCAAGTTGGCCCTTGTGGTGCGCGTGATGGCGCCGGCGCGGTAGAAGCGGTACGGCGTACGGCGTCGGGCGGCGGCCATGCGGCCGTTCGATCGCTTGCGTCCGCGGAGGCAGAGGAGGAGGAGGAGAGCGAGGCTACGGTAGCCTTACCGGGCGGGACTTGGGCTCATGCGGATGCACACCGATCCCGGTCCTTACGTTACAAAGGCGACTATGTACTACGCGTGGTAGCTGACTTTTGAACCACTCTTTCCTCTCCCATCATGAGTGCTATTGATACGACCCAATCAACAGAATACCATCCGCGGACTTTGCAGCCTTCAATTATTTCAAACTTCCCTATCGACATTCTGGCGTATATATTCCAGCTTGTCAACATTGCGGAAGCACAGCCACATTCTGGTGCATCTAACACCCACTCGTATATTCGGATCAACAGACAGTTTCCCCCATATATCCTCGCGTGCGTCTCTCGCTATTGGAGAGTCGTTGTCACATCAACACCAAAATTGTGGTCGACGTTTGCATGCCCAGCTGTGGGGTGGGATAATGAGTGCCGATGTATTCTTGAGATGTGTCTCAACTATAGCGCAAGCCTACCACTTTACCTTATCATCTACGTCCAGCCAGGGAGGTCGAACGCCCTCAAACAGCTCATCCGGCAATCTCATCGTTGGAAGCATGTTGAGATTGTTGAGATTGATGCAAGGATGTCCTCAGCTCCTGTTTTTGGGCTCCTGCCCCTCGTGGGGTTGCCAGAGAATTCCTTCCCGGAATTGGAGCAACTTCATATCGAGTGCGCTGGCAATTTCATCCACCAATATGCCCTCGAGTTGATGACTGTCTTTCGCACTGCACCTCTTACGAAACTCCAGTTTGACTTTCGCTCACTTCCCAGCTCCCTCGGCTGGACCGAACTAGCCTTCACTTGGTCCAAACTAACGCATATCAAAGCGGAATGTACCATGGATGGCCTACGTACTCCCACCGCTTTACTGGAGATTTGTCCGGCACTCGTCGACTGTACGATCCGTGCGTTTTCGTTGGTGCTTTCATTCGACTACCCAGACAGTCTGCTCAGCAAGCCTCCAATCCACATGTCTGCACTCCAGAGCCTCGTAATCTTCGACCAGGGGTCATTCGAGACGCTCCTGTACCGCCTCCGCACGCCTGTTCTGCAGAGGCTCAAGGCTTACCGTACCCGCGAAGAGTTCATCACAACGCCGGAGCTGCGCACATCTATCGAGGCGTTCTTCAAGTCCGCACCGGAATTGCGCGAGGTCGAGCTCAGTTCATGGAGGTGTGACAAAGACGTGCTGGTGCGGGCCCTCAAGCATGCAAAGAAGGTCGAGCGCTTGACGCTCGTCGATAGCGGGTCGGGGAGCGCTACGCCTATTGTAGAGGTTTTGAATGCCTTGTCGAGAGACAATAAACTCTACGGCGGTGGCCATCACCTGCATTTTCCTCATCTAGTGTACCTCGCCGTGCGCATGGATCGACACCTGTTGGAGGAGCACCACCTTGAAGCTCTGAATGATATGCGCTCAGGCACTGCAGGCTTTGACGCTTTTGAACATTTCCAGTTTGAATACTTGGCTGGCTCACCCTTGACGGCTGAGGTCAAAGCTGGAATCCAAAGGCTGCGCGATTCTGGTGTGAACGTGGTCGTGAAGTACACGAAGCTATGTTATAAGATTGGATTGCCAGCAGGTCACCTAGTGCCAAATGAAGAATATGTTTAAGGAAGATTCGACCGAGTTTAGAGTGTGAATGTTTGGATCTAGTGGCTACGAATGTAAGATACCAATTATGTAGAGGCAACCGGTTGTAAACAGCACGCACACCCAAGCAAAATGATAAACGCACAGAGCATAGGGAGCATGCACGTAGGACCATGTGAGATGAGAAAATGGCTGTTGCTCGGGTATAGTATTTTATGATACATTGTGTTGGTGAATGTAGTGTAGCGAGATTATGGTCGGCAACCAAGAATAAGATGGTACAAGTACATGTGAACAAAGCTGCAAAACGTGCGAGGCCGCCAGTCGCAGATGATATGGTACAAGGTAGGACATACTTTCACGATTTTTTCTCCCTGGCCCTTCAGATGCCTATGGGCCAGGAATCCTCGACGACCGCGCCGCGGGTGCGCGCACGAATCGCGAGCAGACGAACGTCCATCCTCGTGCGCTCGCCCGCGTTGCGCCAGTTCATCTTCTCCTGACCCTCGATCGTGAACCAGACCTCGTCGCCCCAGATCGGCTGCTGAAACGCGCGCTCGCGCGCGCGGCGGCCGACGTCCGACGAGCGGTCATAATCACCGAAGATCTCGTAGCGGGCGACGGGCTCGAGGCCGTCGAGCCGGATGAGCGCGTCCGGGTGGAGCGCGCCGTACCAGTCGCATGCGCTCGCCGCGCCCGGGGCCGGATCGGTCATCACCCAGGCTGCGCTGGAGCCTATGGGCTTTGGGGCGTATTCCCCTCGGAGGAAGGCGGATTGATGCGCGCGGAGGAAGCTGTTTTGGGGAGCGAGGAGTGCATATATAAGGAGGATCAGTCAGTCAGCCGTCTTTCGCTGAGAAGGGTCACAAGAGCACGCAACGTGATGCCGACATTCTTCGCGTGCACGAGCACGGAAGCGTCGCAGATGTCCTGCAGTGAGCCCGTGGGAGACCACTTGAGCCCGTCTGGGAGCTTCGGCCCAAGAATGTCCGAAAACTCGACGGTGTGGGCCGAGAGGCCTGCGGTGACGGTGAAGTGGGGTGGGAGCCTGGGCGTGTTGATGCGCGAGATGAGGCCCTCGAGGCCCAAGTACTCAGCGTCGAGGCGGAGGTTGCGCATGGCCTTTTCGACGCCCATGGTGCGCGGGACGGCGCTCGGCTCGAGCGGGAGGACCTCGTACCCGCTCAGGTGGTCCACGATGATGGCGAACAAGTCCGGGTCGCGGTCTAGCCTGAGCGTGTGCGAGGAGGCCTCGGAGAAGTCGCCGAGGAAGGCGCTGGTGAAGAGGTTGGGGGCGTCGTAGGAGATCTGGGCGCGGGAGAGCTCGAACGGCTGGCCGCGGACGATGACCCGGAAGACGTCCGGGCTGTAGCCGCTTAACGGAGTCGACGTCATCGTCAATGGTGGCAGGTCGCTGGGCGCCCTAGTTGGAAGTGTGGGTTGCTGAGAGAGAGAGAGGAGTGTCAGACGAGGTGGGGAGGGAGAAGTGATTTGGAGGCATGATGGCCGTGGCTGCCTGGTGCTTTTACATATGACGCGAGGAAGGTCAAGGTTCAGTTCAAGGGGAGTTCTGACGCGCGTGATCTCTTAGAGTCAGCAGAAGTGCCAAGGGTTTCGTCAGACGTCGATCAGTCTGATTACTCGGTCCAATAGGAATGCGGTGATTTGATTCACGCTCACAAAGCTTGGTGATAAAATTGATATAGAGCATGACTGAGGACACCAATAAAAAGGCGCAACCGCTGACCATCTGGCCACACTCAAGTACTTGTTTCAGTGCCTAGTTCTGGAGACGGGTTAGGTAAAGGAAGATAAGAGCGATATCCATTCGGTTGGTGGCGCTGGCCACAATTCCCGAACACCCTCCCCTCCCCCTTTTCAGACAAAAGAAGACATGGATTATGAGTGATAGAGTACATTGGTTATGCTAGTCGATGTGACGAAGCAGGGTAAAGGCTTGTTGCAAAAGAGGCTGAGACACGATGAAATGAATGAGAGGCAGGTACAGAATTGCGGCAAAAGTGAAAAGGGAGAAAAAAAGGGAGTAGAAAAGCGGGGGATTGGTTGTGAACGAAGCGAAAAGGGCTCGATTCCGAGTGTGTTTGAAGGAAGAATAATGTTAGGGCGGACAAGTGGGGAACGGCAGCTGAGGGAAGGTTGACAAGAAAAAAAAAGGGGGGGAGTATGGTGGGCCCAAGGAAGGGTATGTATTAAGAAGCGACAAGGAAATAGAAAACTGGAGAAGGACAAACGAGAAGAGATACAAAACGAGAGCGCAGGCATGCCTTCGTCGGTCCGCTTGTTTATCCTTCGGCCAAAAATAGTGGGAGGGGGATAGCGAGACATCGGATGCGTGCGATTGTTCCCGGGCAAGAGCGGAGACCAGCACCCTCATCCGTCGATCTCCATCGCCTCCTTCTCCGCCTTCTTCTTCAACACGCTCACTGCCAACTTCATCAGTCTCAATACTCCCAAGCACCAAACGAAGGAGAAGAGAGAGCTCACCTTCCCTCGACACCTGCTGACTCGTCATCCACCCCTCCGGGAACGCGGCGACGATCTTCTGGTAGAGCGCCTTGCGGTGGCCCTGCTCGCTTGCCTCGCCCCTGCCGCCCTCGAGCTCCGCCTTCTCGTTCTCGATCCGCACGCACTCGTTGCTTAGGCACACGAGCGCCCACAGGAGCGACTTGACCTCGTCCGTGAGCTTGTACCGCTTCTGCGGCGGGTTCGCCGACCCGCGCGCGGCCGAGGCGGCGCCGGCGGCGGAGGGCGGGGCGTCGACCGAGTTCGGCCCGCCGGGGGTGTCGTCGGCGCCGAGCGCTTGGGGGCCCGGGCTGCCGTTGTTGGAGTGCACTGAGGCGGAGGCGGCGAGGTCGGGCGCGCCCAGTTCGGTCGCGGAGTCTGGATGTTGCTGCTTGCGTTCTGAGTCAAATAAAAAGAGTGTGTCAGGATACTTCTATGCTTTTTTTTCGTTTTTTTGGGGGGGATCAAAAGCAGATGGGACGTACCCCAAGCGACGACCGCGCGCTCCCACTCCTCCTTCGCCTTGGGAAAGCCTTCGGTCGCGAGCCTCTTCAGCTCCTCGAGGATCGTGTCCTGGCGCTCGGTGAGGACCTTGATGTGGTCGGCGTGGACGGTGCGCTTGATGAGCTTGGTCATGGTGTAGCGGTTGTAGGGGAAGAGGACGGGCATGAGGTTGAAAAAGTTGTCGTTGTACTCGTTCTGCCGGATGGCCTGCACAGCGAGCGCGGACAGGAGCGGCTTGATCTCCGCCGGGAACTTGCCCTTCACGTCCCAGTTGGCTGTAGGCGAGCTCGTCAGCGGCACATACGTGGGCGGGGATGTGAACGGAAAAGCGCACCTTTCCCGATCGCTATCTTGAGCTGGTCGATGCTCGCCTGCAACTCCGGGCTGAATGGTTGCTAGAAACGACGGACGAGCGTCACCCGGTCAGCCTCCCTCACAGATCCACAAAAAAGGCCAATGCAAACTCACGATCTCCGTCTTGCGCCGCTTCCCGCCGCCCTTCTCGCTCTCCGCCTTCCGCTTGACGCCGCCGCTGCCGTTCCCTGCCGAGCCGCCGTTCGCGCCGTTCGCGTCCTCGTTGTCGCTCAGGAGCGCAATCGGCTCGTCCCGCGTGCCGACGTACTCCCCGCCAGCGGCGGCGGACCCCCGGGCGACAGGCACGCGCGGGGCGGCGGAGATGGACGCGTTCCCGGAAGAGCCGGACGGGTTCGAGGAGGACGGCTTGAGCGCGGGGGAGGCGATGGAGGCGGAGATGGCGAGGAGGGGCAGTCGGCGCGTCGACTTGGGTTTCTTCGGCTTCGCGCTGTGTATGTGAGCCTTTTAGTTTTCAACGCAAATATAATTGGAAAAAAGGGACACGCACGCTTCGCGCAGGAGGGCGACTTCGCCCGAGGAGACGTAGAAGCCCTGCTGCTTCGTCTGCGCAAAATAGGTGCGTTCGTCGATCGCGAGGTCGGCGTCGTCGATAAAGTCGTCGTCGAGGTCGTACCAGTCGCTCTTGCGCTAAACGGGCAACGGTCAGGCTCCAGCTCATCCCACCCCAAGACACACACTACGCACCCGTCTTCGCTTTCGTTTCTTCCCACCCTCCTCTCCCTCCTCCTGCCCGCCCTCGCCCTCGGCTCCCTTCTTCTTCCTCCTCCCCCTCTCGCCCTCCTCCTCGTCCTCCATCGAGACCGGCGGTGGGGGGGTCGGCGCGCGCAGGCCTGCCTGCTTGGCGAGGGAGTCGATGTCGTGCGCGTACTGGTCGGGCACGCCGAGCGTGATCTCCAGGCGGATCGTCTGGAGCGCGGGTGGTGGGGGAGGGAGCGGCGACGGCGAGCGCGAGGGCTTGGGCCGCTTCGTCCGCCCTTGCCCCTTTCGCTTCTTCGGTTCGGCGGCGGCGGCGGCGTCGGGGTCGACGTCGTTGTTGGCCGTCGGCACTTGCGCTTCGGTCTTGACGTCGTCCTGCGCCGGCGTCGGCGGCGTCGCTGACGTCTTCACATCCTTCTTGTTTTTACTTGTCGTCGCCGTCGGGGTCGGCGCAGAGCCGTTGGGAGTCGCGGGGGTGGGAGGGGAAGAAGCAGAAGAAGCCTTGGGCTGGGCGGATCCGGACGCCCGAGCCGGACCACTGGACCCGGGTGGATCTGCGGGCGCGGCCGCTTCTGTGGTGGGAGGAGGTGGTGGTTGCAGCGTCGTCGCGCGGCGGCGCTCACCGCCGTCTCCGGACTCGTCGTCATCGTCTTCTTCGTCGTCCTCTTCTTCCTCCTCGTCGTCCTCTTCTTCCTCTTCCTCCTCTTCTTCGCTCTGACCGTCTTCCTCTTCCTCTTCTTCTTCTTCCTCCTCCTCCTCCTCCTCTTCCTCTTCTTCTTCGGACCGTTCCCCGGAGACGGAGGCGTCGTCGGCAGCGGCGGGATCGTGGGAGTGGGCTGAGCGCGACTCGTCGTCGTCGTCAGAGGGAGGCTGGAGCTGGACGACGGAGGAAGAGACGGAGGAGGAAGGGGAGGCGGGGTGGGAGGGCAGCTGGAGGGTAGCCATAGCTGGAGGAGCCATGTCTACGTCGTCTGTCATGGTGAGGGATGGGATGGGAGGAGGAGGGGGAATGAGGGGGCAGTGTGGAGGGAGGGGGAAGGGGGAAGGGGACGAATGGGGGGGTTATTTTTTCTAGGAAAATTCGAATTTTCGACCGTCGGCTTTCTCTGGGCCTCCCTTTTTTTTTTCTCTCTCTCTCGCTCTCTCCGCGCAGTGAAGTCCATTTTTGAGCGCGCTTTCTCGGTTCAAGCACCGCCGACTTGACCTTTCCTCCGTCGCATTCTTGTTTGGCCGAATTTGCGTCGTCGCGTCTATTCCCTTTCTCGCCCTCTGATTGGTCCGGCGTTTGCCATTTACGATTCTCCACTCGTCTCCTCCTCCTCCTCCTCCTCCATCCTCCATCCTCCTCCTCTCCATCCGTACTTTCCCCTCTTCTCGCTTTCTGTACTACATCATTAGTTGTCTATGATTTGACATGTCTAACTCTGCCAACGTTAGCATCTCACAGTCCCCTTTCCTCCTCCATCTACCCCCCTGACCATCACCCACCAGCTCAGACAGCCTCCCCTCCTCGTCCTCCAAAGCGGCCCGCCTCTTCTGCTTCGACGCTCAGAGCCCCCGATGGCTTCAACGTCGTCGCCAAAAAGACGAAACGGCTGACGACGAGGCCGACGGACATGCTCGCCGCCTTCCAGCCCGACTTTGGCTCCTCCGCCACCTCCTCCTCCGACCCTCCCGCCCCACGGCGACGCGCGTCGACGGGCCTCATGCGCGCTCCCCCGCCGCCTCCTCCACGCACGGATTCGACCCGCTCTCTTCTGACCGTCCATACGCCCTCAGCACATGCACGCCCTCCTGCCGGCTTTCGCTCTGATCTGGCCGGCTCTTCGTCTGACCCTCCCGCCCTACCACTCCGACGCGCACCTGAGACTCCGAGGCGCATGCCCCCACCCCCGCCTTCGCGCTCACGACAGGGCTCCATCTCGACTACTGCTTCGGTACCCCGCACCCCGTCGCTCACACGGGACTCTTCCCGTCCGCCATCGGCGGCGGGGGCGTCCTCGTCGACGTCCACCACCCCCGCCCGCCGACCCATCCTGCGCACACCCTACTTCCGCGTCCCCACAGACACCTACACCTCCCCCTCCAAATCGTCCACTACCACCACGCCCTCCGCCCGCGCCCGCACCTCCATCTCCCACCCGCCCGCCTACGTCGCCCCCACGCCCTCCAAGCCGCTCAAGCCGGTCGCTCGCCCGCCTCTCCCCTCCCCAAAGCCCTCCTCCTCCTCCTCCAGCGGCCCACTCAAGACTCCGCTCACCACCACCCTCGCCCGCACGACCGACCCGTCTACGCCGGGCGGGTCCGCCCGTGTCCTCGCGCTCGCGCTCGCCTCCCGCGGCGGCTCGGGATACGCCTCCCCGCGCGCCCGTGCCCTCGCCCGCGGCGTCCTCCGCTCGCCGTCCAAGCCCAGGCCGCGCCAGCGGACGACTTCGGGATCCAGTGCGACTGGTGCCCCTACGACTGCAGCCAAGTCAGAGCCCCTCACTGCGCGCTTTAGGACGCTCGTCGCGCGCACGGACGGGTCGACGCTCCTCTGGCGTGCCGCGCGTACGCGAAGGCGCTCGTCCACCCCCGCCATCTCCCTCGCGACGGGACTGTCGTCCTCATCTTCATCCACGGCTCCACTTTCTTTGACGGTCCTCGCGCGCGAACACGCCCTCCGGAAACCCGGGGCAGCCCATCCCGCCTCCGCCAACGCAGAGGCCGGAGACCCGTACACGCTCGTCCTCCGCGCTCGGGTAGATGCGGTCGATAGGAAGCGCCCGAGCCTCGCTCCTGCGGAGAGCCGCAGATCACCGGTCGACGGCGGCGAGGGGGATGAGGACGAGGACGAGGACGAGGGAGAAAGGGAGAGCGAAGACGACGCAGGAACCCGACTCCGCTGTGGTGCACACGTTCGCCTCGTCCTCGCCCTCTCTCCCGACGACGCCGGTGCGGACGCGGTCCGCCTCGTGCCCGGTGCACGTGTCCAAGCCTGGCCGCCCTGGCGCGTGCTCCCCGTGGTCCCCCAGGACGCTCCTCCGCCGAGTGGAGAAGGAGACGCCGCGTCCTCGGTCGACGACCCCCACCGTCCTCGCGCCAGGTCCAGGCAGCGTATATTGGAGGAGATGCCGCTGCCGTCGCCCCTCGGGACCCAACCGGTCCGCGCGCACGGAGAGGGGGAAGAGGAGAAGCCGGTGACCTCTGCTGTCCTCGCGAGGAGGTTCGTCGTTGTGAGGGACCTTTGAAGCTCGACGAGATTCCTCCCATTTTACTTCTACTTATCCTCTATAGTCTAGACCGTTATTGTATCATATGTTGCTGTACGTGCTAAGCTTTTGCAAAGTCTGGATCTGAGTCTCTTCGGGACCATAAAGTCGCTTCAATTTGAAGTGATTCACAGAGTACATAAGAGCCGACCAGTAAAACAGTTCGCATATGACTATACTTTTAATAATACACAAGTCAAACATGTCGCTCACTCTACTTTTTGCTTTTTCGTCGCGCTGACGAGCGTCGGAACACCTGCGTTCCTCTCACCAACGTGCACGCCCCCATCTGGCTCAACCCCACGCTTGCGCTTGTTGCCAGCTTCCTCGCCGTCTTTGCCGTTCTCTGCTCCCTTCTTATCTGAGTGATCACGCTTCCCACCGCGGCCTCCTCCACGCCCGCCGCGCCCGCCGCGCCCACCCCTTCCTCCATTTCGTCCGCCTCGTCCACCCCTCGAACTGCTAGAGGCCGGCGAGGAAGATAGCGCGCGCGAGGCCGCAAACTGCGCACGGTTGAGCTGCTGCGCGCGCTCTTCCTCCTCCGACACGGTGGACCAGGTCACGTCCTTGCCGTTGATCTGCTTCAGTGTCTCCTTCACGAACGCGATCTCGTCCTCCGTCAGCGGCTTGTCGAAACCGACGAACCCAAAGTCGTCGCCGCGCTTGTAGCCGACGTATGGCACCCGAGCGAAGCGCTCCTTGAGGGGTCCCTAGGAGGAAAAAAAAAATGATCGACATAAATAAATCGTCTGTGGGCACCCGATAAGTGTTTCAGAAGCGCTCTCACCTTGACCTCGTCGTACGAGCAGTCACCCCCGCATCCCTCAAATTTGAGCGTCACGCCCATCACCACCGGCAGCTCCTCCTCCCGGACCACGCCCCGTCCGTCCTCACCTTCGTGGACGCGCACGCGGTTGCCGAGGAAGTCGAGGTAGACCTCCGGCTTCTCCTTCTCCGACTTCTTGTCCTTAGCGGCCATCTCCTTGAACGCATTGAAGCCCTTACGGCCCGCGCCCGCCGCCATGTTCTCGCGCCGGGCGATGGCCTTGGAGCCCGTGAGGCCCTTTTCTTTGATCTTCATCTCGCAGTAGTCGGCTCTGGGTGCGTCCGCCACATGTCAGGACTGCAGCCAGGTCATACAAAGGCTACGGTTGGACGTACTTGGACATGATAAGAAGGTCCGCCCCATCCCAATGAGGCTTGGGGTCCGCCTCAAGGAAGGCCTTCACAGACTCAGAGTCCGCGAACTCTGCGAACACGGAACCTTTGAACTTCTTCGCCTCATCGCGACGCATGCGCACCGCGTTGCACGGCCCGAACTTGTTGAAAAAGTCCTCAAGCTGGGCTTGGAGCTCGGGAGTTTCGTCCCCAAAGCCTTTCTAATCGTGTCATTTCAATAAACACATATCAAGAGAGAAAAAAAGCATGAGACAAAATCTTACCGCATATACGCTTCGCTCGAACTGACCCTCTGGCTCCTTTACCTCGGTTGTGCGGCGGATGTTCTCACCCTTTTCGTCCACTTCGAGACTCTTACTCTTTTGCCTCACAGCCTCGGCAACCCAAGGGAGCCCTTTTGTGGTGTGCGGACGCATGCGCTTGAAGGACGCGACGGTGCCAAGCGGGACCCAATGCTCGTCGTTGGCGGTATGCAGAGTCCACATGAAGCGGTCGTAAGGGAGGTTGGAGTCGGCAAAGTAAAACTCGACTATAAAAATACGCATAGTTCAGCCTTACGAATTATGAAAATAAACCAAATGTAAACCGGGGAGACGAACGTTGTCGTACAGCCTTGAGTTGTGCTTCACTCTCGTCTCCGACCTCTGCTTCGGGTGCTGTGGTAGGAGAAACTGCGTCAACTGCCGTGGGCACAACCTCCATGATTTTTTCCTCTTCAGTGCCGGACATTGTGGCTTTGTGGTAAGTTGAGCAGAGGGGGTTATGAGTCGAGCGCAGAGAGGGGAGAGGGCGAGAGGCAGGAGCTAAACAGAATATAGGCGCTCGAATCAAATCTTCAGCGCTTCTCGGACTCAGCATGGCGATCACGCGCTCGGAAGGCATGAAGTTTGAAATTCAAAATTCGGCGCTTGATCCTGACTCGCAACCCATCATCCCTCCGTGTTGAGACCTCGAACTTGCGTGCCTGTCCTAGTAGTAGAGCAAACTTTATCCGCCAAACGTGGGCAGCAGTGGTCGAATCTTCCTTTTCATATAAGCCTTCATATCCAAGAAGGAGTCAAAGCTGAACTATTCTATAATCTCGCTTGTATCAATTGACTTGCAAGCAACCTCCATTCTCTGTGCACCCTACAATGTCAGAATCGGCTTCGTCAGTTGGAAAAGGGTCTGATCGTCTCGAACAGTCACATCGTACTTTCACTGTGTTCGCTCGTGGTGAACGGTTTGTGCTCAGCCACACCCAGATATCGTTCGATGCGCCCAATCACTTCACGCAAGCCTTTCTGGGCGAGTTTGAAGAGTCCTCCACTCGCACTCTACAGCTCGATGTCAGTCCCGAACTGTTCGCCATTATAGTTGACTATCTCAGTGGATATAGAATTCTGCCTCTTGACCCAGTCGCTTTACCGCGTACCATGAGTGTAGTTCGTGCAATGGAAAACATCACTCACGACGCTGAATATCTCGGGCTTCGCCGATTGCACCATACTCTAGTTCCTCCGTGGACTAGAGAGCACACCGTGTTTACCGGCACTGTGGACACGATTGTCCAGCTTGATGATGTTAAGATGGACAATCTAACATCCGGCGTCCATTGGGATCAGGAAAAAGGACTCGTTAATAGGCAAGGGCGACCTGTAGTTGTCCGTGCAAAGGACAAACAGGTTCAGTAAGTTCGTCACTATGTACAAAATGCACTTTCAATTTATGCGTTGACTCAGAGTATTCCAATATGGACATGTGTTGACCCTCCACGGACAAGCGCCGCCAGTGGATCCGAAACCGGATCGAAAAACTCTGTACTGGAGTATTTCCGACCTGCCCACCGATCCCCCATCCACTGGTGTAACCGATGTTTTCGGGATCATTCAAGCAGACTGCACCTTTTCTATAGATTCTCTCGGGCTGGTCACGGCGTATGAACTCTTCGATCCGAACTTTGAAACACTGCCAGAGCACATCCGTCAAACTCGCTTCCGCTTGAGATCCACGGAACGCACTCTCTGGGCTGACGATGTCTACTTCACAATTACCTCTCGTTCAACACTAAAGTGGGATCAGCTTGGCGAGAGACCTTATTGGAACGTTCGCTTACTGCATTTGGTTGCACGCTCAAAAGGTGTGGTTCGGCTGTCCTTGTTCAATGTGAGCAGATTGGTGTTAGGCTTTCGTGACAAGATGAAGCTTATATGAATTCTCCCAGTCTGTCGAAGAACAGGAGCAACATCCTAGCACCTGAATTCCGAAACAGTTGTCCATGTACTATCACGATTGAGTGCAGTCTCTCTGTATAGTTATATAGCAGCCTGTTGAAATTATTGTAGAACGTATGTATATTTTATGGTATGTGATATTCCGATTCACTTCTTGTTAAGCGGTCACTGTCGCAAAACCAAAACTGGAGCCGTCAAGGCCACGAGCAATAAGAGTGAATTGTTGGGCTGCCTCTCTGATGCGTTTGGTTGACCGAGGTCTGTATTCCGAGTTAGCTTTGTTGACACAGCCATGACAGTGTTTGTGAACTCACCCTGAGAGAGCCTGCGCAAACTTGTCTTTTGCCTCGGGTGTGGCCTTGGATTGAACAAAGTCCTCCTGTAGATGCAGTCAGAACCAAATTTGACAACGCAAGTATCCTGATGCCAGTCTCACCGAAGAAAGAATCTCCTTTGCCCAACCCCTGCTCTCTGTCGGGAATCGCGTGAAAAACGTCATTAGCAGCTCAACCAAATTTGGGGTCGCTGAACGCGGTGCAACTCCGGCAAAGCCAGAGAGCAGACCGCGCATGATAGTTTTTCCATATGCCTGCACAAGTACGTTCTTCACGTCTCCTAATCGGTCACTAACCGCTGTTTGGATTATCAAGGTGCCCTATGATGATGTGAGTTATGGATTAATTGTGGATAAGAGAAGGCGTACAAGGAATGTACACGCAGACACGAGGGAATAGCGTTCTTGTAACGCAAGAGAACTGATAGCGCAGTGCAGCAATGAGTCAAGGGCCCCATGTGGCAATCTGTAAAAGACCGAAACAAAATGTTGCGCGATCTAGAGAGAAAGAGCGTTGAGCATAGGGCTCATGTTTGACAAAACACACATACCTGTTCCATGCATCCAAAAAAGGCCTGGACAATGTCCGGATTCTGACCAAAGCTCAATAATTCAATGTGAACTCAGCATCCATGCTTCAACTCACCGATTCCATAGCACCTGGCTGTCCCAGTGACGATAACCCAGCTTCGAGCAGTGCCGGAAGAGCGCGCAACACCGTCTCCTCTGCCTCTGAGTTTGGTCCCGATTTAACCACTGGTGGGAGAAGGGTCGGCGGATCCAGCTGTACTACAAGCATACTCGCGAGTGAGAGCCACACAGCAGTCAACTGCTTCTTCGCAGCCTGGCACACAAGCTCCAGCAATGGGCCGGGGAGAAGTGAAAGAAGCGTGGCGTCGAGAGGAAGAGATGTGACAGCCTTAATCATATCACTCAGAGCCTGAGTTTTCTCATATTAATACAGTCATCGCGATGAAAGTAAAAGAAAAAGCTTACATCGCTAACCAGTGCATCTGTTGACCAGATTTCAAGCGCTCCATAAATCACACTCAGCAAATCTCCCCGAAGCTTCATCATCCGTGCATCCTCACGTGCCTGTGCCATCTTTACTTCTTCTTCATTTAGCTCAGGAGAGTACTCCAAGGCAAACATTGGGTCACTCGATCGAGTCAGTCCATTCGAGATCCCTGTAAGAATCTGAAGTTGCTCGATAACTAGCTGACGTGTTGTTTCAAGCTGCATGATGAAACTGGTCAATAGAGGAAACAGTGGACAGGGAGCGCTCTTACAGCACTCGGTTGTTGCAGTGCAACATGTAGTTTCTCAATTTCTGGTCTAACAAGTCCCTACAAGCTATATTAGAGCCCTGAGCCATAATAGTTCAGAACCTTCATACCTCAACAGGAGCGATTTCATCCTCAGGTGGTAAAGCCTGGATTACGCTGGCAATCGATTGCAACACTTTGCTCCTTTCTGTGGCCTGTTTCTTTGTTAAACTGATAGAATATGATAATGAAGAGGTATGTTACCGGAATACTGGATATGTTAGCATGCAATTGGGCGAAAGCAGCAATATGAGGAGCCAGAGCGACTCTATTTGCGTCGCACAAGTCACGTAACGCGTTCGCCGCGGCCAGACACAGGGTTGGCTCGGGAAGAGCAGAGGCAATGTACTGAATGGCATTCATTAAAAGAGAGGGTATTGTAGCGCCTGGAGGAGGCGTCGAGGTCTTTGTGAACCAAGAAGCGTAGTCACCTATGAAATGTTAGATACACCCAAAGAAGCGGAGACCAAGCCTACCGATGAGCCCCACGGCAGTAAGTCGGACGCGGTCATGGCCAGAGGTGGGCAGTCGCCCCAAAATTTCGGATCCGAAAAGTCGAGAAAGGTGTTCGTTCTCTTCAACAGGAACAGCTTCCTGAATAGACATGATGCAGTGCAATGTTCCCTCAATGTCCTAAAGCAATAGTGAGTGGCCAATTAAAAGAGCTGTTGACTATAAATACCTCCCAACCATCCTTGACATTTCTTGCCGAGAAGCGCTGTAGAAGATCAGAGACATAGTAACCAAGCATCTCATTACGCAAGACATAGTAACTGAGAAAGCAAGGTTGTTAGAATAGCGTCTGCTAAGAGGATTGACGGCTTACGCGTTGATCAAAGCATCACCGACATCTCTTCGATAGCTATTGAATGCAAGATTTAACATTCAGCCAAAAAGGCTCAGTGAGGACGTACACCTTGAATTTATCTTTCGCATCTATTATGGTTCTCAGAGATTTGGCCAAAGAAAAAGTCTAAACTCCGCACCTTTGGTCCACGAATTCAACATAGTAGCATTCGGCCAGACAACCTTTTGCCGCAGCACGCGGACGACTTCCACATACACGGCTTTCGCGATGGCCCACTGATCTTGCTCTTGCCTTGAAGGCTGACCTGAAGTAAAGTCTTCATCATCCTGATCGTCGTTGTCAAGCGACCACAGCGCCTCTTGAAATAGGTACCAGAAACCCAAAGTTAGCTCGCTTTCTTCCTCGTCCACGCCATAGTATCCTGGAAGTGATGTATATGCCAAGAGGGTACGCAAATAGGATTGAATGAGGTGGCCGCGTTGTGGCGGAGACCCGGAAAACGATGTGTTAGGGGGCTGTACAAGAGCTGTAGACGCAATATTGGAGGCAATATACGAGGTCGAATGATCACCAAGAGCGACAAGAAGCTTGCAAAAAGAGTGTGAGACTTCATCAGCCTCTCCAGCTTGAAAGATTTATGAGTAAACGGAGATGAACATTTATAATTCATGTACCTTGCAGAGTGGCTTGGACGATACGCTGCCCCCAAATATCCGTCCAGATCAATAACGGCTCAGTTAATGTCTTGGATCCAGCTCCTCCACTAGCCAAAGCGGAGGTTGTGAGGATCTCTTGTAGTACATCTGATGCTGCAATAAAGCGTTTATCTTCAAACTCTGGAGCACCATTACTTGAGTGCGACACGGGATTTAAAAGAGATATCAAGGATGGAAGCAGTGGCGTTATTTGACTATGGTTCATGTTAGTAAAGCCAATAGCCAACCTAATATGGAATGGCTCACTCTGCGGGCAAAACATGTAGCCAAGCCTCCAAGCATTTGAGTGCGGCGACAAGCAAATCTGTCGAGTTTGCTGCCGGTTGTTGAGAGCTGTTGTTGAACATATCTACCACACCGGTGACAAGATGTACAACCATCGAAACCGACTCATTCAGCGACTCTTGCAGCCGACTCCTGTTGTGAGAGAAAGTCAAAGACGGTTTGCACTGAAGCGTTTTTGACAAACTTGTGAGGCCCAAGGAGATCTGCTCGAGCAACCTCTTCTGAGGCGATCTCCAAAAATTCTAACATGTAAGGCGTGCCTACTCCCCGATTAGAAAATAATTCAGTCGTATGTACAATCCAACGTGGCCAGTGTGTAGAGTCGTTTGGTGGCAAGGAGGCGATCCTGAGAGCCAGGGCAGTTATCTGCAAAAATGACCAGGTCAGGCTGTATAAAGGACCGTCTTGCGAAAGCCATACCGCTACAAAGAGCTTTCTTACAATAAACTTCTCGCGCCCTGCCAAGATGACGTCGCACGTCAAAGCTAAAAGCAAATCCCGAAGCTGCAACCCGTGGTCGGACGGGAACGTGTCCCTAAGGTAAACGACGTTAGCCAAGGTAGCGATTTACGTAGAACTAACTACCAACCAGTCTCGAGCGACCTTAACTTGGGCTGTATGAGCGCCGTAAAACTGAACATAGGCATCGTTATGTGCAAGGAAAGGCACGATCAGGCCCCAAGCTTCCGGTCGGCGTTGCAGCTCGAAAACCTGCTGCTGCAGCGCTCGTTGCTGGTCGGGAGGCAAATTCAAGTTTGATGCATTTGCTTGTTGTATCAGCTGGTATGGAGATTAGGCGTAGGCTCCGCGAGGTGGTAGTCGGACGTTGTACCAACTTGCACGGCTTGGGCCACGTCGGTGTCACTGAGCACTGGAAGGAATGTGGTGGACATTGTTTGGTGAGGAAGTGGTCGATGTGTATTGGTATATACTGATCATCAAAGTAAGATAAGTCTGAGCAGACAGCAGCCGCCTGTTACTCACCAATGTGAACGCGCGCAAAGGTAGTCTGCCCGTTGTCTGACGTCAAGATGCCAAAATAATGTGACCACCTCGTCTCCCAGCCGCTACTTCTTCACGCTAAACAATCGTAAAGACGTGTTTTGTAGACAGGCTGGATGTGGAGCCTTTGTTTTGACAAGACTCTCGAAAGGAAAACGGTATGGATAAAGCTTAAGCGGGATTGCTAATAAGAGAGAAAGGACAAGGACGAGCCGGACTCGTGTGTCGGAATTGCAAGGGTCTGGAAAGCGCGGTGGACCCGGTTGATGTCGGCGTAAGTACCCACCACCTTGGGTCTGACGCGTTTGTTTCCACACCACCATCTCCGAAAGACACATCCTTCTCGTAGAGGCTGCAAGTTATCACCATACATATATGCATCTAACCAATCGTTTACTCTGTACTCTAAACACGACATTTGCTCTTGATATTAGCTCCAGTCCGCCGAACACTCTTGACTGAACTCCTCAAACTATTCAAGCCTCGAGTCTTCCCCGATGCAGTGCTCGCTGGTACAGAGTTTGACGACATGTTCTTCTTCCTCCGTTCTAGAAGCATCTTTCGCGCCCTCTTTTCGTCGTCGGTCCAGCGTTCTTCGTCTGCGTCGGAAGAAATGTAACTGAGGAGTGAGGTGGCTCTTGCCAATAACTGCGGACGACCCCCACGCGTAGCTGCCCGTTCACGAATGTTCTCTAGAGCCCGCGCAGCACCTTCTCGCACCTTCTCCTCTTGGCTGCTATCGGACGCGATAGATGATCCGCGAGTAGTGGGGTTCGCGTAAGGCAATCGAGGGAATTCTTTCACAACATCGCAGCCCGTGTAGGCGGCGGACTCGGTTTCAGACAGTACGTACCCTGTCGGGCTAATACCATCGACTTCAATGCAAGCTAAGCCCGGGGCGACATAGATAGGCGTCCTTCCACACGCTGCATGATCGGCCTTCTCCTCGAATTCACTAGTCTTTGACGTCTCGCCAAACCCATCAGAGGACTCCTGCCACTCTACGTCGTACACGCGGCGCTGTCGGATGCTCCTACGGATGGGAAGTGGGGTTAGCCTGTCCTCATTGGACGCCACTGGTGGGGGCAAGGTCGAAAACGTTCTGCTAGCAACTGCTGCAAGTGCATTCGTGAGATTGTTCCTGATCGATCTTGCCCAGCTTTCAGTCCCGGGAGTGAAAGGGTCTTGGGCGCGCGACTGCGTCGGGTTTGGAGGCGCTACATCGTTCGTAACTGTTGTGAAGGAAGGCGGAGGAGAATGTTTTGGATCATCTATACGAAATTCCTTTAATCACAAATCCTGGATTCGAATGTTTGACCGGACTGCAGCCTACCTAGCCCCCGCCCAGACGCTCCTGAATAGCGAGGCGGTCTCCGTGCCGGCGGCTTGAGTGGAATATTGAAGTCAACTGGGAGGCGAGGACTACTCTCTTCGCCACCAGACGAGCTGTGATCTCCTGGCATGAAGTTGGTGACCTGGAGTGGGCCCAAGCCTGATACTGGTGGGCTCGCCGAAATGATTGAATTGGTCTTCACGACTACATCACCTCTTTCGGATGCAACCTCAGCAGTTTCGCACTGGCCAGTGGCATCCCGACTCGTGGTCACAAAATCCGGATCTTTGAAAGGGTTCTCGAAGGGCGATGGCAAATTGCATGTGAGGTCTTGATTCTGAATAGGCGGAGAGGGTCTTTCAGCGCTAGGAGGACGACGAAACGAGTTTGGAGAAGAGCGATCCGATGGACCTTTAGGCAGCTTCTCTGCGCTCTCGCTCACGGGTTGAGGCCTGAAAATATTTATCGCAGTCGTCTGACCCCACATAAATCCCGCTGTCCCCTCGTCCTCTTCACGCGTAGGGCCGAACGGACTCCAGCTCCATTGTGACCAATCCGACTTCTTGCGCGAACGCATACGAATCGCCCATGATATTAAGGCGATCAAAATAGCGATGCCCGCGATTGTTCCAAACGCAATCCCGACATACTTTTGAGTGTTTTGGGATGAGGCTACGATGTGATGGGTTGAGGTCGAAGATGCAGAACTACTGGTTGGAGTCGCTGTGTAGGTGAGAGAGGTGATCTCGGTAGTCATTTGACCTATTGCAGAAGCTGTCACAGTTGTGGGCGCTGGGGATGTATCGCTTGTCGTCACGATAGTCGCTGCGAGGGAGGATGTTATTGGATGGTTCACGACGTCCGTGGCATGTAGCTGAGGACTTGTCTTGCTTATTGCCAGAGAACCTGTGTCTGTTATGGTAGGCGCTGGAGTCGCTTGATAATTTTCAGAAGTGGGGCTTGTAGCGATCGTTTGTTGTCCTAGGCTTGTAGTCCCTAAAGTCGACGATCGCGAAGCTGGGTCATTTGCCATGGACAATACAAGTGAGCTTGGTGAGGATTTCAGTGAGACGGAAGGTGAAGCCGTGCTTGAAGTGAGTCCCGCAGAGGTTTCTTGCCTAACCGTCACCTGTTGCAGTGTCGACTGAGAGTTATCAGAAGCCGCCGAATGCGCAGAAACTATCTTGCTTGAATGATCCTGATCGGGCGTGTTGTTACCTCCTTCGGTCACAGTGGCGGCACCGCCTGGCCCAAACATAAGCTTTCCAAGCCACTCCCCGCTGTCTTCCAACTGCAAGTTTGAAAATGGGCTGACGAGAAACATGAAGATCGAAAGAGCGCGGCGAAATACAAATAGGTTTAGGGTGGAACGGAGATCAAGGATGCAGATCCAGCTGCGAGACGAACGAAAATAGAAATGTGAGCTAGCCTGTGAGAGTGAGGAGAAAAAAGAGAACAAGAACAACTTGAACGCTGTTCGTCGCTGTTGTGCAATATTGCCCAAGCTTTGAGCACGCCTGTCACCATTCAAACGTTCGTTCGCTTCCAACTTCAACCTTCGGCTTCAATTCGGATGACTTGGACTCGCCCGAGTACTTCCAAGCTTCGGGGTTTGAAATAAATGCTTTTTTTTTTGGCTGGTGCTGCTGAATGCCAACCTGGTTTTCTATTTAACGTTGATTTCGACAGGCTTGGCAAGATTAACTCAAGGTCTGACCCTCAATTGCTCAGAGTCACACATCAACGGATTTGTGTAAATCCCCAGGCATCTTGCATAGTATTTCACTGAAACTGTTAGCATTTGAGTGGTGCTATCACTTACGTGTTTGGATAGTTGACGTTATCTCTCAAAGAGGATTGCCAATCAGTTTTGAGATAGGCATGGGTGTTTCGTGTTGGGATCGCACGCGGTCCGCTCCGCTACAAGGCCGGATTTGTTTCGCTAGTATTTTGGCTGAGCCAGATCCGGGACTCACTAGATTCCACTAATCTAAAAATACCCACGCCTTTACGAATCTAAATCTCACTAGCGTGGTGCTAGCATCTATCTCCGTAAATACTACAAAACGATCGGCGCTGCGCTGTGGCATACCCTCTGAACAAAGAAAAGCAGGAAAAAGTAACTAAATCGAAAGCAGACAGACAACTAAGCTAAGGGCTAGGGTAAACACATTACATAACACCCTTCAGTCCTTTGTTTAGAACGACCCCTGGTCCAGCCACCGGTTTCCGACTTCCCTGCCAAATCGAAGCGAACTTGGCCGGACAAACAGACCCCAACTTGAAGAGATGATTGCCTCATGGCTGCTGGACTAATCGCAGTAACGCCATCCTAACTTGAACACCAAAATGTTGCCGCCGGGAACCACTTCAGCTCAAGTTCAACTCGCCATCGACTGCTTGAATTGTTTCACTTCTGCAGACGTTGACCGATTAGAGAACCTGGTCTCAGATGACTTAACTTTTCAAACCGTCCCGCCGACTGCCGAAGCAACGTTGGGCAAGCAACAGCTAAAATGTTCCATAGAATCGACTGTTGGTCCGGTTGGCAGTTCTACTCGACCGATTGCTGGTATGAAAGTATGTGCCTCTTGGCCGCAATCAAATGAAAACTGAAGCTTGTGTGATATCCTGACAACATTCACAGTTCGAGATACTAGACTTTGTGGAAGCCCCTGGAAAGGTTTGGCTTTATGTATAATACTTCGCTTGAATTTTGGCCTGTTCGATTGTCACTGAAACTTACCCATAGGCTCAAGGTTCTGGTTTTGGGACCAGGTTAAACAAGCCATACAATAACCGCTATGTTTTTATGATGGATTTCGCGACCATCAGCTCGGAGTTGAAGATCATTTCTATTAAGGAAATGTTCGATACAGTTATGGCCAATGAACATAAGATTTTTGGCGATGGTCAGTAACTGTGTCAACAAACCCTTACAAGAACTTGTGGCAGAGGCATGGTCAGTGCCAGTTGAAGTCGTGCTATGGGCGCAGTGTTCCTATATAATATCTAACTGTTCGCCTTATTATGATAGACGAGCAACTACACAAGCTCAAAGCAAGCTTTCGCCAATGATTTTCGGACATGATAGCTGATGGATGGTTTTATGCGACGGGACTGTTTGCTAATACTTTATAGCCTGATCACGAAGTGTCCTAAATAGATTGCGAGTATGCTTGACATACAATGCATATGACCGAACCGAAGTAAAGCGAAATACGTTCGGGCAGTCCTAAAGTGGCACCGTTTAAACATTACGGTACTAGTAATATCTCAGACAAACTACTAAACAACGTTCTACCTGCGTATAAAGCGTGCAGATGGATTGTTAGAATTTGGGATGTGTTAATTTGTTGTGAGACGGGTTTACAATCCGACGGGAGTTAATATGTACTCCCTCGTCTCGTGCTGATTAAATACTTACACAAAGTAAAACAAAAAGAGATGAAAGACGTGAGGAAAAAGAATTAAAGCAAAGTGAATATCCGGGCCATCCAATCCCCGGATTGCCCAGATTCCAATATGGATATGTACCTAAGTATCTAGAAGGCACAAAACGTCCTACCTGAACACACATCGGTGAACAACTTATAATGTAAGCCGAGTTTAGTTAAAATCGAAATGCTTATCAAACCCAGGCCCGCCGGACCGGGTCACCTCGAGGCCTCGATTGAAGTCACTGCTCTTCCTCGGGAACCGCAACAGCCCCAGTTTTGCTCCAGACTTGGCCCACCTTCTCCGTCCAACACAGTCATCATGCCTACATACACGCCCCTTCCCAAACACCCCATCCAACTGAAGGACTCGGACTCTGCCCGCATGGCTTACGATATATGTCTCAAGCATGAAGCTCAAGACCGTGACGGTCTCCATGGCCGATTACTAGGGTACATGCTCATACACGTACCATCCACATCAGGCCGTGAAATTCTGGCAGAGGAAATACAACAGTGTCAGCCTGACACAAACGATTTCCACGAACTTGCGGAGTTTTATATACAGCACTTTGTGCGCTTGTGTAAGGAGCACCCGACCACAACGCGACCAATGTAACCAACTCACTGACGCAATTTGGTCAAAAATCCAAAACCGAAATCATCCACTCCATCAAATCATTCTTCCCGGCCTTCTTTCGACGTGGAGGCAGCATCTATTAGACAAGTTTTAACAGGCGCAGGAAATTTCCAACAAGTGGCAAAGCACAACGTATGTGTTACCTTTTGAATATGTACTTGTATACTAACGTCCGATTGAGGCCCTTATTCGAGACGGTTATCGATGTATGCTTACTCAGCAAGCAGACATACCATCCGTGAAGAGCCTGCGCAATACAGATCCTTCCTTAGCTGCCACCTTGTAAGCTGGAGAGGCAACATATACTGAATGCTGTCACACATTCTCCCAAACAATCAACGACGGCTATAATAGCCCCAAGCAGCGGCGTGCCAATTCACACCACAATGGGAAGTTGGACCAAGGCAATTAATGGGAGTGCCCCAGATTCGACAAGGTAGTGCAACTGTCCTCGCTTCTCAGAGAATGTTACTAACAACAACTTGACAGCGTCAGTACGCTGCATCCGCTTGGGCTATCATAGACAGGCTAAGCGGCAGTTCGGCTGTTGGGTCACAACTTCACGATGAACTCAATGGTGATCGTATACACCCCTTAGAAAACATCTTGACACTTTCGCACAATGTTCACAAGGCATTTCATAGCCTCCAACTCTGGTTTGAAAAACGTGAAAGTGGAGTGGTACGTCAACACACCTGTCTCTCACCAAGTACGGTCCTGATGCTTGTTGGTTCAGGAAAATGAATACAATGTTGTCTTTGCTGATAAATTGTACAGACCACGTGATTGTCCAGACACTGTACATTTCCAATCCTCCAACCCTGATCTTCCACTCCCATCGCCTCATTATCTTCATATACACGCCGTATGCGCCAAAGTCGCCAACCTCTCTGGGGCAGCGGAATACATAAACAACAATCTTGACGACATCGACGAAGGTAACATGCCTGTGCTTGCGTCGGATGGCTCTTCCGCGCATGTGTTTGCGATGTTGTTAGCAAGAGAGATCCGTGTCTACTGAGTGCAAGCATCTAACCTTGTTCGAAGTGAGGTGGGCGGCGGACAGCTAGTGCCTTGCTTCACAAAAGTACTCGCCTGGCTTGTGCTACCGCGGACCCTTGTCACCGTAGATTACTGTAGCCCTCGTACATATATACGATCAAATCAACTAATTTTAATAGCAGGCTGATTATTGTGACTATTCCTAAATCAAACATGATGATTCCTGTCATCTGTGCATTTTCAACGGAAGTGACCAAGCCGAATCGCGCTAACGCAAGTTGAATCCAGTCACAGTATTTTTCAGGTGTGGTAAAGGCGTACGCCCAAGCTGCTAGATAATAGCTACATTGGGTTTATCCGGTTTCTCGCTTCCATCCAAGAGACTTTACTGGCACCGCAGTGGCTTGTTGCGAACTCATTCCACTCCAACATGAGGGAGGAAAATAGAAACCAACACAGCTTTTCTGGGAGTAAAACGCTGACTATTGGCGATTTGCAAAAGAGATTGTTAGACATGATCGAAAGGGCGTAGTCAAGATAAGGAATGTCCGGTACTATTGTCACAGTGTGCGAAAAACAACAAGGTGAATGAAGATAAAGAGAATGAAAGTCAAGGTATCGTTATATCACTTAGTGTCCACGATTATAATCGAGTTGGGGCACAGCGCCCAGTTGAGGTACAGAACCGAGTTGAATGTCTGAACGAGAGCGCATAAGTACATCCGAGGCCACTTCAGCCCCATATTCGTCGGCGAGGCGTCTGAAAAAGGTAAGGAGAGTTAGCTAGCTGTAATTAGAGAGTCAAAAAAAATGATAATGAGGCTTACGCTGCGTAATCATCCATGATGACGGCCATAGAAGTCGTCGACAAGCGGTAGGCTTTGGGCGTCAAGCCTTTACCGAAGCGATAGGTCACATGGTTCGAGCAGAGCAAACCCGCAATCATGATGAACAAGTGAAGCGGGACGAGACTGAAGGAGACGGTATACCACCGTTCGAGGACCATACGCTGGAAGCGGATGTAGGGACCCTTGCATCCCGGCAGGTTCGAGCGGGCGTAGCACGCCTGCGTCACGGTCGCCTCGACGAAGGGCGAGAAATACCCGCAGCAATGGAGCTGGTTCTGCACGCGCGCGCGCCCTTCCGTCTTGAGGTCTCGCGACCACTGCCGGTTTATCTTCCCCTCCAGGTTGAACGTGCGCTGCTTGTACGTAAGGTAGCCCGGCGCCACGAGGAAGGCGAAGCAGACCCAAAGAAGGAAGGTGTAGACGGCGAGGAATGCCCGGTTGTTGAGCAGGATCCCCGCCCAGCCGACGAGGGAGGTGAGCACGCCGAGGACGGCGGCGATGGTCGAAATGATGAGCTCGGTATTGTTCCCCACGAGAATGATCTCGGCACGGTGCCACACGTTGAACCATGTTAGGAGGCAGAAAACGAGACCTATGAGCGAGTAGATAGTGAGCTACAGTTCAGTTGAGTCAATAGTACCATAATGTGAGAAATGTCTGCATGAGCGCACCAGCAAGTTTGCAACAAACAGCACCCATTTGAATCGCGTCCATTTCATGGAAGACCCCTTTTTAGGACCGTCCATGACGCCGTCGTAGTCCTCGTCGTTCGCGTCCGGCATGCGCGCCTCGCCCGAGCGAAACGCGTCCCGTCCCCCACCATACTTGGGCACCGTTATCTTTCTCCCGGGCCTCCTCCTGCGTACGTTGGTCAAGGGCGCAAATTTCTGGGGGAGATAGTGCTGGCTGAGAGAAACCGGGGTCGACGCGCCCGTCACACTGCCGGGCCTGACGACTGGTGGGGTGTTCTCGTAGCTGCCCTCGCTGTAGGGGGACGTGCCGGTGCGGTGGTCGTCTGAAGAGGCTGGTTGGGGGGATGTGCTGCGGTAGTCATTGTTCGACGGCATTTGTCGAGGGTCGAGACGAGGAGGTTGGAGTTGAACCAACGGCCGTGTCGCCTCCGTGATCGACCCTGACCGTCTGGATCTGTGGGGGGTTCTTGATGCAATCAACGTCAATAACCTGCCGAACGACGGTCTTTTCTTGCTTCACACCTGTAAGAGTCCATAGAGCCTAGGACAGCGAGCTTGGGGATGACGACCGAGCGCAAGACGCCTCGAAATCCGATGGCGCGGTTATATAATTGACGATGGTTGACTTGCCAAGGGTTCGCAAAGCCTGCCAAGTCTGCTTCACCCAATTCGTTCTGGTATCATAGTACCAGCACCAAGGAAACTACGTGCGTTTGTCAAACCAGAGTCCCGATATATATATATATAGCTGGTTGTATTTTATGGAACCATCTGCGAATAGTCTCAACGCGTGCTAGCAACAACCTGAAAATCAGTTTGGGACATATGTAATGGTCCGGGAGCCCGAGGGCCGTGGCAGCCCGATTTGGTTCCAATTTTGGTTCCGTGCTCCGATGTTCGAAGAAATCGAATATTTAGTGTTAGGATGCTTACTTCGGCCTGCGTCACTAGTGAATCAGCGTATTAATGCTCGTGAGAGTGAGGCCTATTGAGCTCTATGAGATAGTATGCACTGCTCAATCGACGGTAGCGAAGACAGCTCTCGGCACACATCATTGCCTAAGCAAGTCTATGATGCATGTGGGACAGGACTTGCCATGTACCCATACCTCACATATACGCGCATTGACAGTCTATCATCAGTCTCGTGTAGGTCGATGCAATGCAGGCTTTTAGGTCAAGTTTCACTCATATTGACAGTCAAGGAGCAAGCTCCATTTTTGCCTTGCTTCCCTATGACGTCATACTACAGTGCATCTACTCTACACAAACAAGCCCCCGCTGTCAGGGCTGCGTACCCGATTTACAAAGGGCCGGGAGCGTCGGCAGAGAACTAAATGCAAGAGATTATCAGCACTATGCATTCCGATAAAGGTGCGTGTGGTGTAAGAGACATTTCGACCGGCTAGCCGACGGGACGCCTCGGAACAAAAATAAGGAACTTCGCGCGAGGTCGTGCAAGCCACGGGTGCCACTAGGGGTGGCATGTGAACGCGTGGTCGTTGGTGTGCGGCGGGGGTCGTTGCCTTGGGCTCTTGATTCGCCGCAAGGAAGCGCTGGTTGGCTATCGGCGTTAGAGAGATGTAGATAGCATTGGGACGGTTTAACGCGTAAGTTTAGCAAGAATCTTGTAACTTTACACTGGCCAGCTTGTGGGGAACGAATCGTTCGCGAATGGATTGTTTGACATCTGAAAAAAAAAA